>OZ026616.1:11089289-11229289 GCA_964020975.1 Hermodice carunculata | reverse complement strand
TGACTTGGGATCAAACATTGATCGCAAATGTTCCGTCAGACGTCTTTGTGCTTTGAATGTGGTTGCAGCTTTCTGTCAAAGAACTGTCCCATGTATACCTTTAATATGCTTTAGCATATCACTCGTAGACGAACCACGATACTTGAGCTGTTTTTATACATATCTTGCAATTGACTTGTTCTCCGTCCCTCGTAAAATAATCTCAAACCTGGGACTACGAGCCTTGGCCCTCTGGGCTTCCATCAGACATGATGTCAGATCAATAATATTCTGAAAACGAAATCGGAGATCCGGAGAGCCTCACTTTGGAGTCTTAAAAATTCCCGCCTGTCGTCGTGACGCATTAAACACGAAGGGTTATTATTTATTTATTTATTATAATAATGCCCCAGCTTGTTTTCACTTCAGCTAAACATTGGCGGATGGTTTAAGTAGGATAAGCTGTCTAGCCAGAAAGGGTACATATTGGTTCAGGGGTAAGTCAAATTGTTCTTATCTGAACCTGTACTATGAAAATTTGGTAATTATGGTTTGTTTGACAGGTATTCTTCTTTGATATGAAGCTCTGCATTTATAAGCAAAACTTCACATATTTAGCTAATTCATCAATTGCCACGTTCATATTTATTCATTATTATGTGGGTTGTCTTTGCTGAATATTTAGCTTAGTCAAGGAGCCGCTACTCAGAGAGACATGTACGGGTAAAAGGCTCCGAAACATGTTGATTAGTTACCCGCTGAAGACCCTTTAATTTATTTGGGCTAATACAGCCTATGTCAAAATTTTACAGAGGAACGTGTGCAATATGGACAATAGAACTTCTATGTATATAAGTTAGACAGGGACAGGTTAGCTTATGGAGAGTAAAGAGTTCGGACTGCGGAATAGGATAATGACTACTAGGAAGTGGTTTTGGACAAAAAGACACAAATACAATATTCATATATATGTATATTTATTCAGTTATTAATTCTATTTATATATCTTAAATATATATTATGCATCTGTTATATAAAATATATACGTACATATATTATAATTACATTATAATACCCGTCGATTCCACGGGTAAAAGCTGTTGATTCAGGTATCCGACAAAGCCCTACTACAGTCTCTTCGTTTTTGAAACCCTGGATATTCCAAATTAACTTAATTAGCAAAATACCGCTCGTATATCATATTCCCAAGCGATTAATAAGTGGCATCTAACTATTCTAACGGTGACTGCCGGGTACATCCAAGGTGAAGGTAAGATATCAATCATGGCCGCCTGAAACTTTGATGTTGGTTCCCGTTGAGTGCTTCAAAGATTCAAAGGTGAAAATAGCCTTTGACCACCACATTAATTTGAACCGTTTTGAATAATTTCTTGAAGCCGTATTAGGCAACAACGTCCAAATTTGACACGTGAAGACGTACTTTTTTTATCAGACTAAGAAATCACCCCCTCAAAAAAATGCTGGTTTGTGCTTCGGCGAAATGGTAGCCTGCAAGGGCTGTCGTCGGAACATGTGCAGACTACCAACATTTTTGGTGGTGTGTTTTCTGTCTAATTTATGAAGAAATTAATAAAAATTTCCATGCAAGCTGTATGCTCGATCACGAAACTATCAGAACTGAAAACCCAGTTTCATAAGAGCAACACAAAAATGGAAATGGATTGGTCACATAATTAAGGGATGGTTCAACATTTTCATCATTTTTGAATTAGTACTTACAGTACGCAAGGGGGGAGGGGGTTAAATGGGTCTGTACACTTTCACAGGATATGGAAAATGATGGTCAATTTTTGGCCGGTTTCATGCAATTTTGCTATGATTTGGGGGGAAAATCATCATTTTTAAAGTACTAATTTGGGGGGAGGGAGGGGGTCATGAAATTTAGTACCCTAAGTACTAGTTCAAAAATGATGATAATGTTGAATCATCCCTAAGCATACTTCTATTTTTCACTCTCGTCATCACCATCATCATCATCACCATCGTGTGATAATGTTTTTGAAAGTGAACCATTTCGATAACATTTTTCATTTATATTTCTTTCTGCATTTCTAGGTATGCTTGCTATTAAAAAAACTAAGACCAAAACCAGTTTTTTGATACTTTTAGCTCAGTCAACTTGCTATAATAAAATATAAATCTCACCAACTTTTAGCTGAAAAAATACGAAACATGAAGAAAATGCTTAATTCGTTACATTGAAAGAAAACTGACACATAGCGACAATATAATTTTTATCATTAAGTTTATTTACACGGTAGGAGAACTCAATAGCATTACGATTTTATTTCATGTAAGACAAGGTAAACCGTGAAATGGACAATAAAATATTTGATAAATCAGTAATTCTGTAGCCTCAGGAACGTCATTTCTATTAGTATGTGTACTTTTTGTCAAGTGATTAAATTTAGTATTTAATGCAACTTTTTGGAAATGTAATAGGCCTAATCTGCAATATATTTCGTTTTTCGTTCTTTGATTTTTTTGTCTGTTTGGTGAAAAACAGCAGGATTTGGTGAGCGAAAACGGTGACGAAATGGTGTGTTTTGAATGCATGTATTCTATCCCAATCCATTTACACCAGTTCACAATTGCTAAAGATTCAGCGCTCGAACTGTTTGTTACATGCCAGGCTGCGCATCTGTAAATCTCAATACGACACCGATAACTTATGCAATGCTGAACAAATTTCTTGGCATTCAAATTGTACGTGGAACTGTTTTCTTTCTTTCTTTCTTTCTTTCTTTCTTTCTTTCTTTCTTTCTTTCTTTCTTTCTTTCTTTCTTTCTTTCTTTCTTTCTTTCTTTCTTTCTTTCTTTCTTTCTTTCTTTCTTTCTTTCTTTCTTTCTTTCTTTCTTTCTTTCTTTCTTTTAGTTTTAGTTGTTTTCTGTAATTTATCAATATGCGAAATAATTAGTATACAACTGTGTCCCCTCCTTCAGCCCCTTGCTTTTATTCTAAGGAGGTAATATTTGCTTTGCAATTTTGTACAGGAAAAGGTACTATCAACTTTGATGAATTCGTGGCCCTGATAGTTGGAGACACCAAAAAGCCGGATCCGGAAGAGAAGTATAAAGCCGCCTTCCGTGTCTTTGACAAAGATGACAATGGAGTCATCACTGCCCAGGAATTTCGAGAAATAATGACCCGCGCAGGGGAACCAATGACGATGGAACAGGCGGACTGGATCATTGGGCTTGCTGACACAAATGACGACGGCCTCATTAACTATGAAGGTGCATGATGATGATGATGATAATGATGATGATGATGATGAATAGGGGATTAAAATTAACGAACTGTTTCAAGTCACCGCTAATGTGTCATATGCAAGAAAAGATCCCTCATTGCGATTAAATATTTGAAATTAAATGTGTGTGTGTGTGTGTGTGTGTGTGTGTGTGTGTGTGTGTGTGTGTGTGTGTGTGTTTGTTTGTTTCAAATGGCATAAGATAGAATGCTGTTCAGGCTACACATAATGCGCATAACAAAAGCGTTGTAATTTTGAACTTGTACTTAGTATATAGGCTAAAGAATGTAACTTTAAGTATTTGCGTGTCATTTAACATAGAAAGAACGAAGCTATTGTTTCATTTTGTTTTGTCATTTACAGATTTAAAACTCAAAGATGGAAAGAATGCATATATATATATATATATATATATTTACAGAATTCGTCAAGATGCTCTGTACAAAATGACGAGTAGCATGGAATCACCTGGTATTGAAGAAGTTGTCGATATTTTGCTGGGTTGTTTGCTCCATTTGCCCAGATTCATATTTATGCACACAACATGCACATACGGTCATACATGTGATCATGAATCTGTATTGCGTGTACACACTCAAGCACTCCTCCGGAGAACAACGGTATAAATGGCTTCCAAGATACAGTGGTGACAAAGATTCCATTCTTGGTCATTCATTTTTGACGAACTCGCCTGCATATATGGACTGGATCTGCACCAAAGCGAAAGGCACCAGATGTTTGTAGAAGGTGGACTAGACATGATCACCCACGTCATGCTACGTCACTCCAGAACGTCACAGTTAACCCTTTCCTGTTGAGATCAGCCGAGAGCCCCGGATGAAAAATGTCGTCTGCTATAATGCTTGCGCTCAAATTTTGCCTTATAAGGAAAAATTGTAGAATTGTACTTGTAATTAGTCTTATCTGGATAGCATGCACTAAATTAACAGATTTCCTTGACGCCGATTCGGCGCTGTTGACGGAGTCTTTTTCTGACAAGGAATCGTGAAAATACACAGAACCGAACCTCGAGTAAAAGTTCTTAGTAATTTGATTCCAGCTATGACCAGTGTCAAACATGATCTGCCGTTTTACCACTGATGACTTTATTTGCCCAAATTATGGTCAACAGAGTGTCAAACTTGAGCTGTCACGAGTACAATGAAGTTAGTTTTTGTGCACAAATGCAAGGAATTTTAAGTGGTTTATCCCGTGTTTAAAAGAATATCGATGTAACCGCTCGTTGTGAAAATGGTTAAGATAGTATTGTTGCACTCTATGGTTCGAAGTTTTCGCCCGATGTCTCCATCGTTATTGAGTCCCATCTGACAACACCTGCTGTCTTCCGGTCGAAAGACTTCATAAAATTCCTGCCGCACTAGATTCGGTTCTGAGATGATAATCACACTCCTGCAGGTCAATCTGTGAGAATGCCCATGCTGTAGTCACGCGTGAATTGACGAGCATGCACGATAGCTGTCACGCAATGAAGACAAACTAGAGAAGATTGTGCTCAAAAGTGTAACAAACTTGTAAGCGTACTATGCATGTATTAAGTATATCAGAGAATTTTAAATAAAAAAGGGGAGTTTGAGAAGTCATTTTCATCAATTTTGGAATGTAGAATTACATTAAATTTCCCTTTATGGGGAAGGTGCCAGTACGTCGTCTGCAGAGGCAGCTCTGTCTGATTTCTCAGTTTGCAAATTCTTTCTTTCTTTCTTTCTTTCTTTCTTTCTGTCTGTCTGTCTGTCTGTCTGTCTGTCTGTCTGTCTGTCTGTCTGTCTGTCTGTCTGTCTGTCTGTCTGTCTGGGTGCCAACCCAGACATATTGGTTTTCTTCGTGTTCCATAGCACCCAAATTTGTCCGGAGTTTTTCTCAGACACTATTATTCCCCAAACCACCAATCTTGCCATGGTGACTGACATGCCAATAAAATTTTGCCATTTGGTTATAAATAGTCATGATCTTTAAAATTATGCAAATGAGGGGCAATTAAGATTTTAAAAGCTCCATATCTTCCAAATTATTGCAGATAGACACAGTTTTAACTTATACATGTAGGTTTGAGACATCTGGCAAATCCAATAGCATGCAAACAAAAGTTGGTGAATTTTAGTGTATGCTAAATTAACTGAATTTCCCAACAATACACAAGTATCCAGGGTTTTTACTGCTGCAAAGACCTTCATGGTGCTAGGCAACCATTTTTGCATTGGTAATAAGTGAGCTTGAACCTGTTTCCTAGGCACCCTTCTAGCCATGCATGCTAAGCAGGTGTATGATTTGGAAAGCTTGGGTCTTGTAGCAAATTGTGGGGGGGGGGGGGGGACTCCCAACAACTGTGTAATAAGGTTCTCAATACAATACAGAGAATCTCTTTCTGTTCATGCAGGAACAGATCTTCTCGATGCTGCCATATGTACCAGGCAAGCTATAGTTCCCACTAGTGCTGGACAGAGCTGTCAGTGCACCATGACTGGTATCCTAGCTGGTCTGTTTTTGTCTGGGGCTTAGTCAGTCTGCTTAGCTTATCAGTCCCAAGGGAACCAGGGCTCTGGACTTCAAGGCAGAACAAGCCTGGGTGTATCCTCTGTTAAAAATAGACTACTTGGCCAGACTCATCTCAACAATTGTTTTCACAGCTCTGTGAATTTTGAAACATTGTGTCATCTCAGTGGACATTTTCATGTTTTTGTTTTCTTGTAACCAGTGAGATGAAGCCTGTTCTTCATAGCCAATACTGAGACAGTGTAGTGCTTGTCTTAGTTCACAGGTACATGTACATGTAGTTTCTTGACAGCTTCTGTTAAAATTTCTTAATGTAATAAAGGAAGAAAGACAGTTTTGTATTGCATGTATACACCTCCCCTTGAATTACAATATGTATACACTGTACATGTATACATGTATGTATGAATAATGTACATGCACATGCACACATACTCATCTATACTGCCCAGAAGGGCTGACCTTCTCAGGCGTGGGCTCTTTTCTCTGGTCCCAGGGGTGACTTTTTTCTGGTCCCAAGGGTGCCCATTGTAGAGAGGCTTCACTGTATAAGTATACACTGGAATTGTGAATTTCTTTCTTTCTTTCTTTCTTTCTTTCTTTCTTTCTTTCTTTCTTTCTTTCTTTCTTTCTTTTTCTTTATTTTCTTTCTTCTTCACGACCAAGTTGATCTGGAGATTTTCTCAAGCACCATTTTTTTTTCGAAAACCACCAAACTTGCTTTGGTGACTGACCTAGCCAGTGAAATTGTGCATCTCATTTGGAATAGTCATGATGTTTAAAAGCATGGAAATTAGAGGCAATAAAAATTTTAAAAGCTTTATATTTTCCAAACTATTGCAAATACTCAATATTTCAATGTGCATATATAGGTTTGTGACACTTGCCAATATAATGGGCAATATAAGTTGTAGAATTTCAAATTGTGCTAATATAAGGGGCTTTGAAAAATTCCAAAGTTGAATATGTCCAAAACTATCATACATAGACATACCATTCCGACTTCAATTTCTAGGTTTGTGGCAAAGCCCCACCCAATGAACCATGAACCAAAGTTGCAGGCTTTCGATTTATGCAAATTAAGCATAGACAAAATTAAAATGCTGAAAAGTTTCATAACAATTGTAGATACTCGTCTCATTCAAACTTCATTTAATAAGTTTGTGACATGGCCACATCCAATGCACCAAGAACCAAAATTGTAGCGTTTTACTTTATAGAAATTAGGTTAATATACAAAATGTAGATTATGTTCAACAAATACAAAAAATACCTACATGTTTTCCTAAATATCAAAGGCATTTCAAGTTTTTTTAAGACTCTTGTAGTTTCAAAAGGTAAAGTTGCCATGGCAACCTCCACAAATATGTTATTGATTGTCACGTGAGCCTATCTAATGAAAGTTGAAGTGAAGTAGTATTTCAACATCTGCTAATTTGGGATATTTAAGACATAAGTATCTTCAAAAGCATAATAGATAGAGCTAGCATTCTAACTTCATACACATTGCGCACCTAATAAATATTTATCAAAATTCGTGATACCTCATAAAAAACGCTACACAGAGCGATAAATTGTTGCTATCTTTGAAACTGACATTCAAACTTCCATGTATATCCATAGATCTTCGCTCAATAATCTATGATATAAGTTATTAGCCATCGCGCATGTTATGAATGAAACAAAACCCGTGCATTTTAAATTATGTGCATTAAAGGCATTTTTTTAAAGCTTCAATGTCTTCAGCTGGATGAGAAAGATGTCATTTCATATCGTACCTATTGTTCTACTTCGTGAACATATACATGTTTTTGTTGCCAAAGGAAACATACCCCCATGCTAGTTAAAGTGTGTGTGTCAACGCACACTTTTCTGTTTTTCTAGGAATTCTTTATTTCTTTCTTTCTTTCTTTCTTTCTTCTTTCTTTCTTTCTTTCTTTCTTTCTTTCTTTCTTTCTTTACCGGCAAATTTGTCCGACATTTCATTTGAAAAGTATTACATGTAGAAACTCCAAACTTTGCACAATTATACTTCTATGGATAAAGTCAGGCCTTTTTATAATGAGAGGTCATGCTTTTCAAAATTATGCAAATGAGGGCTAATTAAAGTTTTAAATCTTCAGTATCTTATATACTGTAGTAGATGTGGTCCCGAGTGTATAGGAGTTCGATCATAGCAAGGTAAAGGTCATCTCAAATGTCAAGGTCATGTCAAGGTCAAAGGTCACTTTTAAGCCAAAATGTCATTTTTGAGGTCAAGGTTCACTTCAGGTAGAGGTCATCTCAAGGTCAAAGGTCATTACAAGGTTAAAGGCCACTTTCCTTGGTGGCCTTCTTCTAGCCATAACTTGGTCAATTTTTATCTAATTTTTATCATGTTGGGCTCAAATTGTAGCTATTGTAACCCTGCATATTTTAGAATTCATGTGTGACCTCTAAAGGTCAAAGGTCAAGGTCATTTGAACCTTTGAAAGTTTCATCCAGTCACAACTTGGCTATTTTCCATCCAATTCTGATAATGTTAGTCTCAAATTGTAGGTATTGCAACACTGCACATTTTTATAAGAACACGTGACCTTGAAAGGGCAAAGGTCAAGGTCATTTGGCCCTTTAAAAGTTTCATCTTGCCATAACTTGGTAAATTTTCATCCGATTTGGTTCATCTTCATGTCAGTTTAACTTCTACTAGGGGGTGCCTGACCATTGCGCATGTAATGAATCTAAAACAAAAGTTGTAGCAATTTGAATTATGCTAAATAGCACCATTAGAAATTTTAAATCTTGAATAACTTCAAAGCTGTAATAGATAGATAGAGATGCCATTCCAACTTCTACTCCTGTGTTATGGAATAGTTGTACATTGCCATACCAATATGCTTTGAAGACACACACACTGATTTGCTATGCAGCAAATCATCTTTTCTAGTTAGTTCTGCCTTCGCCAGGGGCAGAAAGTCGGTTTGCAGATTGCAACCTGCTGCGGGCCTGTATTTTAACTGCAAGAACGACAGCCTCGATTTATTTTGCACTAACTCTTTCAGTGCCAACTGCGACCAAAGTCAAAGTATTTAACACGAGCTGCTCTGGATTATAATAAGGATGCTAGATTCATGTTCTTTGTAAAAAACAAAAACAACAACAACCAAAAAAAAACAAACAAACAAACAAACAAACAAAAAAAAAACAACCCGAAAACAAGAAAAAAAAACAACTCTCATTCAAGCACCAGCATGCTTAGCGTTACACGGAATACAATAGTCCAAGTAAACAGCTTTCCCTGGCGCGATTTGAGCGCAAACCTCACTAGGGAAAAGCTGTTGACCCAGTCCAGATGTGGCACGGAAGGAGTTAAGCCAAACCCCTTTTCACTTGCTGTGCCAGATGAAAACCGGTAATCTATTCTGAGAATTCTTTTTTCCCGGATGGGCTTACTAACAATAGAGATTATACTGTACGCAACCACTAATAGAAATAGTGTGAACCTGTTTAAATATTCCACATTTATGACACTACTTCCTGGTTTTTATCTGTTTACAATGAATATCGAAGAAAACATTTTGGATGGTTCTAGGTTAGTCGTCCGTCTCCCATCCGATCATATTTATATTTTCAACTTTCCCAAAACCGCTGGCCAGATCTTCTCAAAACTTTATTTAATCATTTTGTTTGTTTGTTTATTTTTTCATCTATCTATCTATCTATCTATCTATCTATCTATCTATCTATCTATCTATCTATCTATCTATCTATCTATCTATCTATCTATCTATCTATCTATCTATCTATCTATCTATCTATCTACCTCTCTGTCTGTCTGTCTGGCTGGCTCTCTGTCTGTCTGTCTGTCTGCCTATCTATGTATCTATGTATCTATCTATGTATCTATCTATCTATCTATCTATCTATCTATCTCTATTTGATTGATTAGTTGATTTTTGGGTAACAACTTCTCCGAAACAGCTGAGCCAGTCGTCTTGAAATTCTAAAGGCACACTTTTTGCGATTCTTTCTTTTTCTAAACATGATTTTAGGGATTTTTAGGAGTTTTAACTATTTTTGACCTCTTCAGACTGGTAACTCAGATAATGCTGAAATTTGGGGAAATGTACCTTGTGGAAGCTTAAACAAATTTTACACTAAGTGGCGCTTCAGTCATTCGTGCTCTCCTCCAGTGATTACAACGGTATTTGGGTGGCTGAGCGGCAACACGCTCGTCTTGTGCTCCTGAGACCCATGCTCGATTCTCGGCCCGAGAAGCGAGTGGAAAGAGTTCCTACTACTCTGCTTGAGCATGATGGTTTTCTCAGAGTCCTTTGGTTTCTTGCATCTCACAATTATGTAGGTAGTGCACGTCATCTGCGCCTCAAAAAAAAGGGATTAACAAGTGGTGATGCATTTCAAAAAAGAAAAAAAAAATAATGACTTTGTGTTTCTGCTATTTTCGACCCTTTTCCGTGACCTCACGCTGGATTCTCTTTAAAATATGTGGGATTGTATCATGACTCCATTTTCATTTGGTTCAGTGGGAGCTGCTGCCGACATTTCCTAAGTTTTAACAAATTTTACAAGTGGCAAATTATCACTTTTGAATTGAATTGAATTTTATTAATCCAGCATAAACATTCAAATATACACAGTATACATTGGGGATAGAAACTCTGGTGAGCTTATAATATCCCCATCCATATATGTAAATTTATATAATTATAATATATACCAGATGGCATTATACACATCAAAGATTATTAAGAATACAATCAGTCAATTAGTTGTATTAAGAAGCAACAAAAATTTCAACTTCTTTTTAAATGAAGACAGACACGGTACCTTTCTCAAATCTTGAGGAATATTATTCCAAACTTTAGGACCATGGTACTTAATTCCAAATTTACAAACATTTGTTCGGTATCTAGGGACATAAAGATCTTCCCTGTACCGGGTAGAATAATTATGGACATCAAAATGAAAATGAAAAGAATTCTTGAAGATATTTGGCATCAGGTTATGAATCGCCTTATAAACAAAGATAGAAGTCATGTAGATATTAATTTGTTCAAATTTTAATATCTTGAGGCTTGAAAAAATAGGATCAGAAAAATTTAGGTCCTCATCATAGCGTGGTTACTATAATAAAAAAAAAAAACCCAGGAAATTTGGCATATTGGCTCGTACCTTTGTAATGGTAAATCCTAACAACATATGAATTAAACAGTAATGAGAAAGTAGCAATGGGATTTCTTTTGGTGCTATTAATTTTTATCTTGACTGACGTTGAAAGATTAAAATGAAATATTGCCTTATACCTTTGTGATTGCAGATCCCAAGCCACTGATGCTGATAAACATTAAAAAGGAAAGTACCGATTGGGTTTTTTTCAGTGTTGTTATTTTGACCACGAGTGATCTTGAAAGGTCAAACTGACATGCGGCTTGTCTCTTAGGAATCCTGAATCCTGTCGTTTTTCATGTAAAAAAAATGATGACCCCAGAACTGTGTGAGTGAAGACTGATATTGCAAACAGTTATGGTCATTCGTAAGGGTCCAAATTGAAAATTCACATGAGTGACCTTGATGTCGTATATTCAAGGTCACAGGACAGTGTACTTCCTTGCGCTGTTTTCTTAATAGCAAGAGAATTATTTCACCTACAACTGTAATGTTGCAAATGGTAATGGTCCCGTATCAAAATTTACAGTTTTGAGTTGCAACTTGAGAATTATTGAGCCACTGTTTTCAGTTGTCATTTGAAAACTATTGAACCAGTGCTTAGATATTTGCACACGATGCTCTTATTTCGGAGGTCACAGGAACACTTCAGTCTGTGCATCCAAGGTCAGTTGAGCACAGGGCTGTCTTCAGTTTTTATACCTACAACGGCTTTAGATGTGGTAAATTAAGCCAACACATACGTTTATTATTTGCCTGCAAAAGCCACTGTGCAGTATGATGAGTACAAATAAACATCCTTTTTTAAGTAGGTCACACTTCCGTATTCTTTCAAAAATGATTGGCAAGCTTGAGTATGCAGATACCGATCCATTCCACTTTCTATGAACACTTTGTTAAGGCAATCGTCTTTATCAACAGAACTTCTATGTAAAGTTTTGAAACTTTACATGGTTCACTTCAAACACTCCATGTGTATGCGATTCAGCAAGAAAATTTATCTATTTTGGCACGGTAAATTCTAAAGAATACTGGAAACTGTCTATAGCTTGAAAACATTTGGTGGCCTTTTTAAAACAGACACCATATGTCACGTTCTAATATTCTGGAAAACGCAGGGCATCTGCATTTTGAGCCCTTTTGTATTCTTTGTCTCCAAGCAAAAATTAACTGTATATATGGATTATATCGAATAGCTATAACCCAGACTTTTGCATGCAAAATGGAAATACATGGTTAGAGCAGATATCCTTTTGGTACTCCTCTGGAGATAACAATTGGCTCTGCAGTTCATACATTTTACTCTTTGGTTCTGTTTTGTTAAGTATGTTAATTTTAGCCCATCGGCCTGATGATTCTCGAAAATGAAAGAAACTTAACGCTGGTCAGACAAGCTTCCTTTCCAACAAGTTGCCGCTGACGTATCCTACATACCCCATCCACTATTTCAATATTGGGTACAGAACTCAGAACATATTGCAATACAGAGTTAAAACAAGTTTGGTACCAAAAAAAAAAACACTGCTCTCATGCAAAAGACAAGACCGTCAGTATGACCACAACTAAGGAATGCGTATCCACGAACGCTTGGGCCACCTGAGGTAAATTCACTAAGATACTGCTCTTTAAGCTAACAAAAATGTGTAAGGCGGTTCAATAAAAATAGACATAAATTGTATACCAAACGTTCATTAGCTGTTACATATATAGCTGTTTGGTATGGTACAGTGTTCTTGATAACTGTTTATAAGGAGGGATTTTGAACAATGGAATGAATGTGTAAATATTTTATCTTTGATGCATCGGGGGTGAGGGGGTTACTAAGTTTGAAAATATCTTATGCAGTTTTTATTTTTTTATTTGGTAGGTGTTAGGATCATGGTCCTTCCTCTCTGGCAAGTGTTATAAGCATTTGTAACAAAGGATTCCTCGAACATGTTCTGAAAATAGTCAGGCACCTGCTTCTTTGAATACCTGAAATCGAATTTGAGAACTTTTAACTTGAGTGTATTATGCAATTTTAAAATTTATAAATTTTTGAAAAGTGGATCTGTGTGAGCAATGTATGATGAATTACATATTGCACGTATTACTCGTTTTTGCAATAAGAAGATGCGACCCTGAGAAAAACCCCATGCCAAAATAGAATAATTCAGGTGGAATAAAAATAAAGAATTGATTGTACATTATGAGAGAAGTTCTAGTAGGCACATACTTCTGTATTCTTTTTATAATGCCGACCATTTTGAATAATTTATTTCCAATTTTGTTCAAATGAGGGAACCAATTTATCTTTTCTTGTACACACAAACCAAGGAAATCAAAAACGTCTGTTCTGTCTAGCGGGATACTATTAATTTTTAAATCTAGGTTAATTTTTTTTCTGTGAATACTGGAATTAACATTTATTTCGTTTTTGCAATATATAAAGATAATTTATTTGATACCAATCAATTATAGACATTTTGAAGTTCCAGATTTAGTGAATTGGACATGTCTTTGGCATCACAATTATGCGGTGTGCTTGTAAAGGAGCAAAGTGAATTGATCAATGTGGTGTCATGACCGTACAAAATTGATTTAAATTCACTTGATGCCATGTGTATGTCATTTGTGTATATGGTAAACAAGAGGGTCCCAAGAATTCATCCTTGGGGAGCTCCCATAGTAACTGGCAACATATTTAAACAAATTCCATCATAAAACACATTGTTGTCTGTTGGTAAGATAATCTTTGAACCAGTTGAGAGAAATGCCTGCAATTCTATAAAGGTTGAGTTAATGTTGAAGTATGTCGTGATTTAAAGTGCTGAATGCCTTTGATAAGTCTAAATATATGGCTATAGGTAATGTTCCCTGATCTAGAAATTGCATAATCCATGGGGAAAGCTTGTGCTTGTATTTGTTAAATTTGACACTTTTTGTTGGAAGATGCTTTTTCATTGCAGTCTGTATAATTGTTTCTAAAGTAAGATTATTTTCACTTGGATCACTTTGCAATATTTGGGTTCATGCATTTCATGATATTGGTATTATTCAGTTAATCACAAAAGGATTGTAAAGAAATAGGGTCTCTAGTCTGAATATTAACATATTAAGGTGGAGATTGCACTTTTGGTTCTATATCAAAACAAGTGAAGGATGGCAAATGATCAGATATATCTGACAGAATAATACCAGATCTACATGGTTTTTTCACATGAGAAAATTGGCAAAAATTTTGATCAATTAAACTGTAGTAGTTCTGTCTGTAATCCTAGTGGGCAATGTAATTTTTAGATGAAAACCATTGCATAACATTATGTTTAAATACTCAGCATACTGTTGCCGGGTTTTGATCTTCAACAAATTTAAATGGAAATCAACCAATATAATCTTGTCGGAAGCCTCATGAGCTAGCGCTTCAACGATTGGACTGGGGGTCATTTCTAAACAAATCAATATCATTGTTTCGATCACGTGGTGGCCGATAAATATTATACAAATATTGGATGGCAGGAAGTCCCGTAAAATTTCATATTGGGTGACCTGCTATGCAACATTTGTTATATTCTGCATTTTAAGTATATACCTTGATCGAGTAATTATTACTCACAAACTCAGCACTGGTTGACTCAAATAGGCATACCACATGGATTTGAAAAGCACGGTGTGACGTTCTGTCATTCATATGGTGCACGTCGTAACGTCACGAGGGGTACATGCTGTAACGTCACGTTTTTATACTTGTGCATAGTGCTTTACCGTGTGACATGCATATGCATGTGCTGTCCAATATTATGATTTCAACTGCCCAATATAAAGTTTTACAGTGCACGCACGTGGTATAAAAAGAGACATCTAAATGGTTACCTTAATGCTAATGCAGAATATTATACAGATATTGGATCGCAGGGAAACCAATATGAAGTTTACGGGACGATGAAACGTTATATTGGGTGAGGCGAAGCCGAACACAATATAACGTTTCAGAGTCCCGTAAACTTCATATTGGACTACCTGCCATCCAACATCCGTTATATTCTGCAATTTGTATGATTTTCCTTGTATAAATATAGAAGTCTGAAACACTCTATAGTTAAATCACAAAATTTATTTCCCATTGAAATTCTACACATTTTGCCTGAAGCTAGGGAAAAGCCCCAGTGAACGCCATTTGCGTTTTTCCAAGAATTCTTTCTTTCTTTCTTTCTTTCTTTCTTTCTTTCTTCTCTCTCTCTCTCTGTCTCTGTCTGTCTGTCTGTCTGTCTGTCTGTCTGTCTGTCTCTCTCTCTCTCTCTCTCTCTCTCTCTCTCTCTCTCTCTCTCTCTCTCTCTCTCTCTCTCTCTCTCTGTCTCTCTCTCTCTCTCTCTCTCTCTCTCTCTCTCTCTCTCTCTCTCTCTTCTTTACGACCAAATCAGTCCGGAGTTTTTCTCGGACATTATTATTTCGAAAACCACCAAACTTCCGATGGTGACTAACCTACCAGTGGAAATGTGTGCACCTGGTTTGAAAAAGTCATGATGTTTAAAATTATGCAATATAAGGGCAATTAAAATTTTAAAAGATAGACATCTTCCAAACAGTTGGACACAAAATTTCAATGTGCATGTATAGGTTAGCGACACCTACCAATATAATGGACAGTAAATGAAAGTTGTAGAATTTCAAATGATGTTAATTAAGAGCATTGAAAACTTTAAAAGCTGAATATCTTCAATTCTATTATGGACAGAAATGCCATTCCAACTTCAATTGATAGGTTTGGGCAAACCGCATCCAATGAACCATGAACCAAAGTTGTAGGCTTATAATTTATGCAAATTAGATGAATGCACAAAATTTAAATCTTGAATCGCTTCAAAACTATTATAGGTAAATTAAACTCCTATTCCAACTTTCATTTATGGATTTGTGACATAGCCGCACTCAATGAACCATAGACCAAGTTGTAGGTTTTCAATTTATGCAAATGAGATGAGTACACAAGACATAAATCTTTTTGAATAACTTCAAAACTATCATACAATGGATGTGCCATTGTAATTTCAAGTCATAGGTTTGTGACATGGCTTTATCCAGTGAAAAATGAGCCAAAGTTGTAGAACAATGGCGAACTGTAGCATTTTAAACTGTTCTGATTTTGAAGGCACCCAGTTTTTCTATGAAGCAAATCTTCTTTTCTAGTTGCAGGTGTGACTTAAGGCGCATCAGCATGCTGAATCTTTTTTTAATGACACATCGTCTAACTGGGTACAGCCATCCCAGACCACGCATGCATATTCAAGTAAAGGCCTGATAAAAGATATGTAAGCTACTTCCAGAGTCTTGCAATTCAATCCATATTGCAATGATTTCAATATATTTAATTTTCTAGTTGTCGTCACAATCATTTGATTAATATACTCCGCCCAATAAAAGTCCGGAGAACCATTACTCCTAAAAGTCTGTGATTTTCCACATTTTGAAGATGACCTTGAAAGTTAAGTGGTGGATGATATGTATGTTGCTGTCATAGATTCATTATCATAACGGGATAAATTATAAATATCTTTTGCTTTCATACCAGTAATCCCATGTATCATTACTGATTAAACACGAAATAAATATAACTGAGTGTTTTGCCTCGAAATTACAAACAGAAAAGTGGACATTTTATACACAATAAATCGAGTTACTTATTGACAGTTTTTATTTGTAAAATACCCCCAAATTAAAAGAATAATCCATTTCTGTTTTGACATCTGGTTAAAGTCGAAGAAAAATTGCAAATACAAAGCGTTATTTGGAGGATATTGACGGCCGCTCTCAAATGGGGAGATATTGGTCATTTCCATAACTATCATGTTTTATATATAATGGTTATTCGATGAAAACACGTACATGTTATTACCTTTCAAGGTGATAGAGCCTTCCAAAATTGCCCGCTTAAAGAATTTTGGAAAGAAAATAGAAATTGAAATAAATTCTTCGACGTTTCTGTATTTTTACTTTAGGGGAAGAAACGAACATGGGGAATATAGAACTTGGCTAACGGGTTTCAGATTGATGACATGAAAGCCTTGTAGGACGTCTGTCTTTTTGAGATAAAATACCTCTACGTGGTGGGATCAAAGGTGCCGATCCCAAAAGACTGGTGTAAAGCGCTCTCTCTCTCTCTCTCTCTCTCTCTCTCTCTCTCTCTCTCTCTCTCTCTCTCTCTCTCTATATATATATATATATATATATATATATATATATATATATATTGGACCCTTTGGGATCGTAAGATATCCAATTTTAATATTTCAAAAATCAGAGTTGATATGATTCCTAGACACACAGTTCTTTGGTCTCATTTCAACAGTGCTTGCATATGTATTCATCCGATCTTGTAAAATTTGTTACTGCTTGCCACAAAGTTACCATATCTTGCAAAGCTTCTGACCGATTTTTCCCAACAGATGAGATCTTATGAAGTTTCTGTTAGCTTTGCACCGACTCATTACATCTGACGAAGCTTCTGATCGCTTTTTGCTTGATAAGATCTAAGGAAATATCTGAGCGCTTTGCAGCAACCTGTTAAATCTGAAGAAGTTTTTGCTCCAACATCGTCAACATCTTAATCTCACCAGTCTCAAACATGTCAGGGCCGTCGATGTCATATACGTTCACAAAGAACGTTTCTTCAATCTATCTATCTATCTATCTATCTATCTATCTATCTATCTATCTATCTATCTATCTATCTATCTATCTATCTATCTATCTATCTATCTATCTATCTATCTATCTATCTATCTATCTATCTATATATATATATATATATATATATATATATATATATATATATATATATATATATATATATATAAAGCCATTTGCATATATTATAGAATGACAAATTACAATATACTTACAATATCCAGTGTTATAGTTGTCTAAATACGGGTGACTAATTGGAGTGATACGGGTTTAAAAGGGAAGTTGTTTCATCTCCGTATTTGTACATAATGTTAGTTTTGATAATGTCAAAATGTGTTCTACTTTTTGTACTTTCAGATTTTTAATGAAGGTTCTGTGTGAATGTTGCATTTGCTTCATACCAATCAGCGCACAGATCTCACTTGAAAGTTTACATGTTTTCAGTTTCTTATTATTGGGAGTCCCCAAAACGTGTACCAAATGTACCTTGCAGTCGAATCAGACAGCTTTGTACAGTTCAGCTTTATGAAAAATCCCATCGGCTCTAAACATCGATATCTCTGTCATGTGTGCCTTCTATGACAGTTTTTCATTCAAAGCAGTAAAAAAAAAAAAAAGTCAAGCCATAACATCTTTTTTCCGGTATGATTAATTTTATTGTCTTTAAAATATATTACATTTTAATTTATGTCGAGAATAATTACTCATGGACATTGAAGCTAATTTATAACAGAGTTTGAGTTGATGCACTCTGAAGCGACTGTGAATTTGGAATACCCATATAGGATGACCAATTAACTCGGTCAAGACTGTTTTTACAGCGAGGCCACTGGTGCGTCAAATTTGTAAAACCGCACCACTCACGACATCAACTTCGCGCATGATCATACCAAAAACGTGCACATTGCCGAACGATGGATAACCAGAAGCAGAAGTGTCCCGTGGTCCATTGTAAAATTCCTACCCCCTACCATGGAGCTTGGATGTGAAGGTGAATTTTTTGTTTTGTTTTTTGTTTTTTGTTTTTAGATAGCGATCTTTATGTTTCATCGCAGGTGTCTACAATCAACCGGTGTAAAAAGCAAGTTTTTGGTTTCACGCCGTACCTGAGCCGGTGGACAGGTTATTGCAATATCGCTTTAGGATCTGTCTACCCGGAAATTGAATTCATTAATAGCGATTTCCTGTTTTGTCAGGCGGCCCATAGTTTGTAAAGGCAATATTTTAAAGATTCGTTCTCCCATCGTTGCAAAAAGTGACAACCATGTTTTTATCTTATTTCAGATCGTTTCACACCTTTTAAGCTCTGCTGTGCAGGCCAGCATTAGAGCCGTTTTTCGTGATTTTTATCAAAATATGACAAAACAATCAGAATTTGAATTTATTTCATTAACAAAATAAGGACCTATAGTTTGCAAATACTATGTAGATTCACTCTTATTTGCCACAAATGTAAGGTTGGGCCATTATTGGCAATTATCGTGCATAAGTGTAGGCTTAAAAAAGAGTTAAATATATGAAAATGACTTCCAAAATTTAAGATTTTGTTCAAATGTTAACTTTCACCTCTTCTAAAATTGAATATATATTGGTGCTAGGAATCATTTCTTTACTTACAAAAACATTTTAAATTATTATTTGGATAGAGTTTGTTAAAAATCATTTATTACTCGTTTATTTGTTTATTAGACAGTAAGATACCCACCAACCCGCTGCTTAGAATTTCCCCTGTTTTACAAATGACGCTAGAAGATAACAAAATGTAAGGTTTATGTATGTTTCATGCGCCTATCGTATATTTCTTGCTTAAAGTACTTTAACAGGTAATTTTATTCGCTAAAATACTGCCATTTTGATTGTATATTATATGAAAACCAAGACATCTTATTCGTTTTGTAATTTTTTATTAGCCAACAGTTTGTAGTATGTTTTCATTTGGTTTTTAGTCTCGTTGGTTCATCAAATGTGTTTGTATGTTCAGTGAGCCACATCGCACATGAAGTCAAGCTCCTGGACAAGGAAAAGACACAAAAGACTCGAAGAAGCGCACTTGTTTACCCATGATTCATTCTATTCTGGGGCTTTGAATGTGTGTTCTTGTCTGTCCTTTGGATAGGTTGCTTGATAGATTTGCTCTGTAGTGTTGTGGTTTCTCCTGTTATTTTGTCCAAGATTTTGGCCAGGTTGGCTATGTGTTCTTCATATTTTTTTCAGCTTTCTATGGTTGGGAATGAATGTGATTGTAGTTTCCTGAAAAGCTTGTCAGATTTACTTCATAGTTTTGTCATATCCATGGAGTTTGCTTGGGTTTGATGTGTATTTTGCAGCATTTTTGCGGCTGGTTTCCCTTCCAATACTTTGATTTAAAAAATTTCACAAACTTGTGTAAAACTTGTGCAGTAGATTCCAAAAGTAGAACAAAAAATGAGCAAAGGGCTTTAAGTTTTGCCTGCAAATAAACAGCATCGGCTAGAAGCTCTTAATTGGGGGCCAGGGTGCATTTTCTGTCAAAGTTTTACTCGTGGGACAACTATAGCTCAGGTAACTGGAGTAAAGCGTGCACAGGAATGCTATAAAATCAGACAGAAATGCAATGACAACTGCAGTATTGAAATATTGACACGTATAGTTCCTCATATTAAAACTTTGATGGGAAAGCATGTGGTATGACATAACATTTGTTATGTTTCTTTTACTAGCAATGCCAACATTGAGCGTGTATAGAAACGATTTGAAACTACCCAGTCCTAACAATCCCAGAGTGCACTCCCCACCCATGAAGTTACCCATAATATTACTGAAACAATCCCTATGACAAGAGCCATGGTACCAGATGTTGATTGGCAAAAATGCATTTTTTCCAGCAAAGGAAAGCTAGTTTTAAAGCACACAGGATTTAATCTGATAATAAGGAACAAACTGTCATGAAACTGGCTGAAATTTGATTGCAACTTTAAACGGAGAATTGAATCTACCAGTCTAATTACATCTAAGCACATTACCACGTTACTTGTGTGACTAAGGCTAAACGCAAAGACAGTTATTGTGCTGACACCGAGGATGCCAGTGATACTACATATTAGAGTGCAATAGATGCTGTGTTGGTACATATAGAAAGGGGTCTTAAATCGGGACGTGTATACAACATGCACGATGTAAATGATCATTTCCAAAATCTGCTTCAACAAGAAGGAATAGAACATCCCAAATCGCATCCCCATAGACTTAAAGAGAAGCTGGAAAAACACTATGGAGACAAAATATCATACCATAGGATGCATGGCCTAACACAACCTCTCCTCCTATTCCCACCAGTAAGCCCTGGACGTGTTCTTAAAGAAATAAAAATGACAACAGATAAGATAAAAGATGATATTGTCGAGGTTTCATTTGCACCACTTAACAGCCAAAATTAGAACTCACTTGTAAGCTGCAACAGGCCATCCTGGGTATGGTAATCTTACTGATAAAGCTGCTGCTGACTGTGTTCCAGATCCTCTATACCTGTTGCTTAAATGGATTTTTGCAACAGAGAACAATGATAAGTTTGTCGATACTGAACATGGAAAATTGTCTGCCCCTGTCGAGGAAGACCAGGTGAACAAAAATGTTCTCAATACAGCTCAGACAGTTGTGTACACTTTTACAAACGGTCGCAAAAATACTGTCAAGCACACTGGCAAATTATTTTAGGCAACAGGGAGCAAGGTTCTGATAGATTATTACCATTAGATAGGCGAAAGTTGCTCTGATGATACCATTTGGAGAATCAACACTAGCATAGCAAATGCACAAATTGATAGATTTTTATCAAATGGAAATGTTTTTGTCCGTCCACATTTAGTATATGAGCAATTTGTACAATTTGCAGATGACAATCTCGATATTATCGAGAAAACATTAGATGGAAAAGGTACATTTCACGTAACCCAAATGACAGCATTTCAAAGAGGGCCACCAAGCGTAAGTGACCAGTTGTTCACTGAAATAGGCAAGAATAAGACTTTGCAGAATATCCCTGAGGCGCTTCTTGATGTACCAGCAGCAAATGTGCCTGCCAAGAAACCAAAACCAATGTTTACCAAGCTCCTAACATCCGAATGGCTAAACTCTGCACCAGGCAGCATTGATTGAGGAACGCATGAAACCCTAAATTTCGTATGGCTGATTTGTAGGTTACATTCTCAGTGCTGTTAGACAAAACCAGGCTGGGCACCAGTTGACCAAATTCTATGTGAAAACACAGCTCTGAAGACATCGGTAGGTTTTTTGCCAATCATTCTTGCAGTAGCACATGACTTAAATACAATTATGACAGTGCTATGTGGGTGCCATAAAATAGCAGACAAGCTGGGCAACCAATACACTGTCATAACGTTTGATCAAGCACTAAATTTTCGTGCCAAAGGAATCGTTTTGGCATCATTCTTATATTAAGTTTGCAAAAGTTACTGTACGTCTAGGGGGCTTTCATAGTGCCATGGTGTACATGTCTCTTCTGGGTCAACATTTTGAGGACTTTCGTTTGAAAGACATCTGGATTCATAGTGGGGTATTTTCCGAAGTGACATGCACACAGGTCATGGGTGCCAAAATGTATACAATTTCAACTGCAGTTCTAGAAAAGGATTATTTAAAGATCCAGACTGCAGTGAAAGACATGATCACAAAGATGCCACCTATAAAGAGTGATTTTAAAGCTTTCATGTAATTAAAATCTGACCATCTAAATTTCCTTTTCTGGAAAGAGTACATTGATATGGTGGGTGTCTTTGCTGCTTAAGTTGATCAGAGCTGAGCATGATGGTCGGTGGGATATTCATTTGTCCAGCTTCAGACAAATGCTGGAATGGATGGCTATGTAAAACCATGTCAATTATGTGCAATGGGGGGGGGGGGGGGGGCTTACATTGTCATGGCAGAGCTAGATAACGTTGCCTATCCTGTGTATAGGGAATTCATGGATAGTAATTTTGCTGTCAAGGAGACTGACAGGCCTTTCAACCAAGTTCATACTGATCAGGTACTTCAGCACGGCAACAAAATGTGCAAGTTGTCAGGTGGCTTGGTTGGAATAACACTTCAGCAGTATGCATTATTTAGTTGGATGCTGACATGCTGTGACAGAGTAAATCTCATAGACATCTTGCACTCTTCAGTTATAGGTATTGGTGATAGTTCCTACCAATTCCATAAAGAAAGGTTACATTCTAGGCTTCAAAAGGATGAAAGGGGTGTGAAACGCCTTGTGGATCGTATTAAACATCTTAATCCCTTTGGGCGCGAGTCTGAGCAGCTTTTGTTCGCTTGTGACGATAACGTTGTCCCACAGGCCATAGGAGAGGATCTTTATCAGCAAATGAGAAAGGAAAACGAATAATAGATGTGGTTGTGGTGTTTGACACGTATAAACTCAATTCTGTGAAACAGAAATATAGGGATGTACGGTCAAAAGGTTCCAGAATTTTTTTCAAGTCCAACCTGCAGCAATTCCTAGCCAAGCTAAGAATTGAAGAAAAGGGTCACAAACACAAAAGAGCTGGTTGTGGCAGGTGGCTTTGATGACAATGAGAAAGTGTATTCCTCGTTGATGCGACAAGTGCAGTATCTATATTCTACTCAAGAAGAAGCATATACTAGGATGGCCCTGCATGCTTCATATGCTGCCAAGGAGGGATACTCTCGTATCATATCCAAAGCAGAGACACCGATGTTTTAGTTCTGATGTTACTTCATGATATACCATGAAAAATGTGGATTTCTGCTGGCACGGTGTAACAACCAATGTATGTTGCTGTGCACACTGTGAAGGAATCATTGCCTCCACAAGTTCTACCCAGTCTTCTTGAATACCCACCACTGTATCACTGGGTGTGATACAGCCAGTCGCTTGTATGATGTGGGGAAAAGGTCATCCTGGAAAGTATTCATTGAGAACAAAAACAAACTAGTTTCATTTGGAGCCAATGGTGAAGGTTATGATAGATTTACAGCTCAAATCAGCAGAGATCTTTGTCATCAAATTATACAATCCCAAAACAGATCTCACATAGACACTCTGAAAGCTGTCATGGTTCCCAGAGTTATTGAACTTGCACAATTAACCTCCAACTAGCGATGCCCTTCGTTTTCATCTGCTTAGGTGTGGGTAACAAGTACAGGCATTGAAAACGGCAAATAAATGTAGTAAACCTATCCTGCCTAAAGTGCTCAGTTTATGACAGCAGATGGATGATTCTGGATATTAATGACCATTGAGTCCACGCCAAGTGTATACCTGTACTTGTAAGACTGCTGGCATCAAAAGATGTTCATGCAAAACAACATGGCTTGCACTTGCGTATGTGTATGTTCACAGCCGTGTTTTAACCCCTTCAATCCTACACCGCAGAACGGAAGTGAACATTCTGACTCAGAAGAGCCGTAAATTAAACCTATATATGTGCCACAAGTAGTAAGGAACTAGTACCTCAAAATTAAACACATATAATTGGCTGCAAGATAGAAATTCTGAATTTCATTTTTTAACACATTTTGTGGATGATGATGTCTGGCGAATGTGGTTACTTACAAGGCGGTAGAATGAAATGGTGATGTGGTTCAGATTTCAATATGGGAGTCAAAAAAAACGGAAAGATATTAAAAATAGGTAAAAAAGTAAAAGGTTGTCGACACCATCGGCAACATTTCCCATTTGTGCGCACGCGTGTGTGGTGTGTGTGTGTGTGTGTGTGTGTGTGTGTGTGTGTGATTCTCTTTTGATCTCCAAGCATGTTAATTCTGTTGTCTTAAAGTTTTATCAGTATTTTGTTGATAAAAGTACGCATTTGCAATCACTAGATTGCGTTGTTTTTATTACTTTTTAATGATTCAGACATGATTGCCACAGAGGCTCAAAAAGAATCCACTGTAGTACAATGGTTAATAAGTCATTCAATGCCAACTGTGCATCAGAAGAAAATGTTCAATTTAGTGTGGAGGCATGTAGATCTTACCATGAAAGGTACCTAAAGGTCGGGCCCGCATAAGCCAACTAAGAGAATTAATCATAACCTGCATCCAGCATGTTAGAGCCAACAGAAAAGTCATGAGTTTGTGTTTATTTGATATGCCTTCCCGATATTGTTCTGACCGTATGTTTATCTGAAGATATTCAACATTTAAAGGTTAGACGTGTCTCCAATTGGCTTAACTTTAAATTTCATTTTTTACCGAAAAAAATAATAGAAAAACTGATCAGATTCTGTCATTAGTAATATTGTGATAGGGGAACTACACAGTGCAGGCATCTACCCGGAGGTCAGGTGGTCACGTGCTCCAGGCAGTGAGGCACAATGCTTCTGTACTGACATACACACAAAGATATATATATATATATATATATATATATATATATATATATATAACATATTTTTGTTCCCGACAGTGACTGTCGGAGTCGAAACTTGAATATTCCGTGGTAACGAATAAAATTAGCATTATGAAAATTTGTTCCCATGTTTTTTTTCGTCGGAACTCGAATATATATTCCGTTAGGGAATGTCGCTGTACAGAGGCCCGACTATATATATATATATATATATATATATATATATATATATATATATATATATATATATATATATATATATATATATATATATATATATATATATATATATATATATATATATTTGTATATATATACACACACATATATATACATATGTATACATATATGTACAAACATATATATATATATATATATATAAATATAAAGAGAGAGAGAGAGAGAGAGAGAGAGAGAGAGAGATCGTCTCCAACATGAACAGTAAGAGATTCTCGTATTTTCTCGAGAACTTAAATTATGACACAGTTCCTGGAGGTATGTCATTTGCAATAAGACCTAAGCCTTTCAAAGCGGATGGTTAAGTGTACTACGGACAGTAAGTTGCCTAGGAAACAGGTTCTGACCGCGCAAGGTTATTCATTATGCATGCAAAATTGTTACGTGATGGCGTGGAGGTAAAAGTACAGTTATTGCGGTGCTAGGGTGTATTGTGAGGGGAATTCAGTGAACTTATTATAAGTTGAAATTTCTCGACTTTTGTCTGCATGGCACTAGAAATGCCTATGACACAAACCCGTATATTGAACTGGAAATGACATCTTCCCACTGTCATTCGATCATCATCACTCCCTGACAAAAGCTAAAATTTTACAATTTTTGGCACTTTTCCCTTGTTATGATTTGAACAGTATTTTCTATATTCTTTTTATTTACTGGTTATTCCTGAAATGGATTTTTTAACGTTGGCATTTCTACCTCCATCTAGAGTAGTATTGAAGATTTGGTATATTTTAAATTTCAATTGACTGTAGTTTGGTCAATTTTGAAATATTAATTATTCCCAAGAAGAGGATCAATTTCAATAATATTGTTATATCCATCATGCCATATTTTGGATTCTTAGAAATTTGGGGGTTTTGGACATAAAATGGTGCCATTTTAGTCGTTTTGAAGCGTACTAGTATTCTGAATTTCAGTTGAGGTAGAAATATAGAATTTGGTGTTGGTGAGGTCATCATGGGTAATGACCAGTGAGTCTCAACAAGCCATGTTAGAAATACACTAGTATGAAGTTGACACACGACGCGAATTTAAATCTCTGAGCCTTACTAAAAAGACTTAAGCGATGATGGTCTACATTGAAAATGTTGGCTGTGAATAAGGGAGGGGGTGGGGTAAGGAGTCACCCCACCCCACCCTACCCCACCGTCAATCCGATCCTGTAAAGTATAGTCGCTGGGCCTGCCAGTGTTCCTGAAAACTTTCGTCAAAGATCCGGTGAACCTTACATGGTCCATGCGAGGGGTACTTTACCAAGAGGTTCAACAAATTAAGTTTAAACAGCTAAACAAAGAAAGTTTTGTTGAAATCAGAAGACTGTTATAGTCCTGTGCCCAGCTGGTATATCCAGCTTCACTAAGAAAAAAGTAAAGCAAGAAATAGCAATTTGGCTCTTGGATAAAAAGATTGCAAGCAGACTTTCTGAGAAATGAAGGGATGAAAGAAAAGGTTACTAGCAAAGATTGCATTATGTCTCCATTTGCCTCAGTGAATTTTCAAAGTAAGTCCAGATCACGCGTCTAAAATGCGGAACCAGCATGTACCATGGATGATGCTAGTATGCAATATCAATTCCCAAATTGAACAGTTTTACAAGTCACCAAACCGATCTTAGCATCTTGGAAATTAGGTCAACATGACTTATATGTAAATAAAACCTACTCCTTATGGAGCATAATGATGCATGCGTCATATCAAAGTCGCAGCTGAATCTGTTACAGTGCTCCAGCGTTGGACATTGCATCATACAGCACAAATAAAGGTTGACACGAAAACTTAATACTAGCCATAAACTTTGTCTTCGTGTGGCCTGAAACTAACTGAGATACCACAATTTTCATCAATAGTAACAATATCATCTCAGATGCTGTATTGAGTTTTTGTAGTTGGTCGAAAATGGGTGAAGCATAAACCAGCACCAAGTGGTGGAAAATTTTTGATGATCGTTTCACCAGAAAAACATATCATGACTTCTAGCAAAAGTACACATATATTCTCGAACAAGATATTTTTACTTTCTTACTTTTTCCTTCCTTCCCTCTTTCTTTCTTGATTGAATAGGCGAACAAATGAACGAAACAACGAATGAATTAATCTTGTTCACAGTTTTTCTCGTTAACACCAACAGCTAGAAACTTTTGTGTTTATACTTTTTTGCATGGACATATGTTGTTTTATTATGTGCAGATGCCATGCAGTTTAAATTTATGTAAATTAAGGGCATTGGAAATTTTATGATGTGTTATTTTGACCATTATGATGCCCTGGGGGAGGGGGGAATAATGTTTGCGTGCCAACAAATACCACGGCATCCAGCTGCAGGATATTAGATGGTGATCGGTCTATGTTTACTGTCAACAGGATAGTCCACGACTGAATATAATTTGTAATATACAAAGCGTGCAAGAATTAGGCACCCCAATGCTAGGGGGAACTAATTCTGTTTGCTTGCCGACACTTAATTGACATTTTGCTCTGTCAAAAATACTTTGTTTTTTTTTTTGTCTGGCTTTTCATTCTTACCATCAAATGTTTTCATGCCAGGAACCTTATTTAGCTATATAGTCTTCGTACTTGCATGCCATCTGTCATACAGCTGTTACAATTTCAATCTAAAACTACAAGGCAACAAATCTTTTGTAAGCATACCAACAAATTTGCTGCAAAGCAAATCTTTTTTTCTGTTTTTATGAACTAAGCTCGACAGGACTTGTTCCATATACAGGGCAGGTAATATAATTGAATAGCCTAACCACAAAACCAGCCTTGAAATTAGAAAAAGAAGATTCGCTTTGCAAATGTTCTACTTATCTTCATTGTACTTCCGTGAAGTCACATTAAGATAGTTATAGACTTCCGTACAGCTTAAATTCCATTAAGCTATACGTAATAGGCCACACGTGCTAACTATTGAATTACGACTGTTTAAAACTGTATGGAAAGAATTAATAAAACTGCTGTAAAAATGAGCTTCTACATGAAGATCTTGACATATATAAGGAAGTAACTTACAGTGGCTCATGAAAGGTAATCCCTTAAAAAGTTGTATGGCCTTGCGCCAAGCTGTATAAAATAAATGTGGCTGCCTTTAAAAAAAGGCATCCAATAGCCATTGGAGCGCAGCAGTACTGGGGTAAAAGGAAATATGTGCAGAGGAAATGCAGTTTTCAAATGTAATGTGCTATTGTAATTGGTCTTACCATGGAAATATTTACAGTATATTATCTTCATGGTCCTACAAATATGAAGTTATGGTCGACTTCGCAGTTTTAAATGACGATAACCTCGTTTTTCCAATGGAAATTCAATAAAATGATGCCAGATAGCACCGTCATGACAGCTGATTTTCTGGTGTAGAAGCATGCAGTTGTTGGTGATGTCATATTAACAAGTGTGGCATAAAAGCACTTTTTTATTCTCACTAAAGGCAGTTTTTTGCGGTTTTTGTAACAGTCGATTTATGGCACGGAATATCTATATGTGTGTGAGGTGAATTCGCCACTTAATTCTGTTTATTCTGAAGAATGTTCATGCTGCATTAGCGAGAAACTCTCTTATCTTTGGGTCTAGTAATTCTATTCAAGCAATGTCTAGCAATGATGTTGCAGAAATACGAAGCTATCTTTTAAAGGATAGCGTAATTTATGCATCAGCAATGAAGCCGTATTACGTAAGTAGTGCTACACAGGAAGCCTTGGGCAAGGATGCGTGCGCTCCTTGTTTCTTATTGGCTAAACCCTTTGCGTCCCGTTTTCCATGGATTTTCCAGTAAGCATGTCTACATTGCGTCAACAAGATTTTCTGAACTTAGGGGGTGCATAGTCATATGTGGCATGACTTTAATATATGGGGTCAACATAAACATGAACACATTATGACGGCAAGACAGTAATAATCAGACTTCTAAATGGCATCAAAGAGATACTTTACTCCTGACCATGGTAGCATCAGGTTTTCACCAGCCATATGTAATACATGCCGGCAATACATAAGTACTTCCTTTGCCCAGGTTCTATGACCAGAGTTTGGTGGGGGCAAGCCTCCGGCTTTGTGGCCGTTTTAGCCCTTCCACTTGCCAAGTTTAGCTTTCATAAAGATTCTTTTCTCTGAAATTTTTTAATGTGTAAATATCTGTGATTAAACGGCCGGGGGCATTTTGCAAATTTCCAAAAGATCAGCCCTCGGCCCAAATCCAACCTAAAGTCATGTGTCGAGTTTCTTCCTTTCACTTGGCAACGAGCAAAGCTCTGGTCATATCCCTGGGTGATTCTGGTGATTTGGTGAGTGGAATGAAAGGTGCATAAAACCTATATTTTCGTTTTCAGTATTGCGATCCATTTGAGGCTTTTTTTACAAGCCCAACTTCCTCATGAGCACTTCCGTTTTAAATTCTATGGGTCTTCACTAAGGGCCCACGGCAACGCCATCGCCAGAGCTGGCACCCGTATATAGGCATGCAGTACGTTTTAAAAAGCTGATATCTAATATCAGGGAATAATTTGTAAAATTGTGGCATAAATAGATTGGACTCTGTTTATTAAATCTGTGAAATGAATTTTGAATTTTTTCTTAATTTGTTTTGGGTCCAAAAGTGTGACTTAATTGTTTACATCGATTTACTTTGCAAGAGGAATTCCGTCAATTTACAGATTTTTGTGGTTGTTCGGATTTCTTTGGGTTCAAGACTGTATGATATGCTTTAGCAAATTCATCACAAATTTGCAACATTTTAGATTTACCTAATACTATTGGAGCAAGTAACACCAAGTCATCTGCGTATACCACCGCACCTACAAATAAATTTTCAATATGACACACTAATCCCAAGGCCTTTAAAAGAGCAAGCAGTTCATCAAGGTTAGAGATAAAACACCGCCTTGTTTACTCAATTACTACATTTAAACAAGTGGAAGTTTCTGTATCCCAAGCAATAGTAATATTCTGATTGCCGCATATATTCAACAGTAATCTTGCAATACATGGACATATACTTCCCTTCAGAAGAAAGGAAAACAATTTAACATACTCGCTCTGCCAAATGCCTTGGTAGCATCTATCACAGTTATTTTAAGGTACCTCATTAAAGGATCAACCATTAGACTCTTAGGGGAGGGCTAGGCATTTTTTTTTTAAATGAATGATGTACGCCTCAGTGACAAAATAATATACTGCCTCATTTACCTTAAAAATAAAGTACTACTTGCAAAAGTAAACATTTTGTACTGTTTATAGTGAAAAAGTACTATTCAATTAGCAATGTTGAAAACTTTTGGAAACTAATATTACCCCTTCAATATTCCGTATGAAAAAGCTAGAACTCCGATATATTTTGTGTGTTTCAATACAAGTACTTCGGTGCCAGGCTCACATTTTCTGTTCACTTATACTACACATTTTCCTGCAACATATGCACACTGTTTGAGTGTACTTTAAGTTCTCATTGCTGAATTAAAGGTTGAGTCAAGTTTTCCTCAGTAAACTCTGGGCAATGCACGCACAGTGCGCCTAGGAAAGCTGCAGATTTTGATTATAGAACCCTAATATTTATGGGAATGAGATCAACGATGGTTACCTTTAGCGCTAAAAGAGGTAACAAAACATAAATTGGAATTTCGTAATCATAATTTACGTTCATTAAATACAAGCACAGTAATACTCTCTCTCTCTCTTCTCTCTCTCTCTCTCTCTCTCTCTCTCTCTCTCTCTCTCTCTCTCTCTCTCTCTCTCTCTCTCTCTGTCTCACATTCATTTTCGGACAAACAATGTCAGGCACTGTTGGTAACTAATTGTGCATTTATTTCACATGAAAATATTAATGGTTAGCATCAAAATCATAGGTAATATGGTCTTACCTATTTCATAAATTGCATGCAGGTATTATTTTTATTTACCGCTTAAAGTGCTTTATTTGGGACTGAGACAACAGGTTTCCTCTGAGCACTTCTTGAGCCACAGCACAAGAAGTGCTCAGAGGAAACCTGTTGATCTGGGTCAAATTTTCTGGTGAAATTTCTTAATTAAACTTAGGCTTGCAGGTACTTGAATGAAAGGTCGCTTCATGAGGAACTTGAATCTGATGTCAGGTTTATAGTGTAGGTTCAAACTGATATATATCTGGTTCCAGTGCTCTTTAAGGGTTCATAGTGGCACAAACACTTTATAGAGTGTAATTGGATGTACTTTTTTCCCAATGGCATGCACCTATGGTAGTTTTTTGAAATTATGATTTTTTTAAAGTGGCACGTAGAATCTTGAGTTTTTAGCTTTATCGAAATCATACCTTTTAGGCAGGCGATCATCAAAAGGACTTCCACACTCGCAACAGTCTGATTTTATTCATTCTTTAATTATGTCTTCATTTTTATTTATTAAACCAAGATTTTTTTTTTCAAATTTAAGTGATCAATGCTATATAAGCTTGTATGTACAGTATGTAAATGAAGAATATTAATATTGACAATGTAATGCCAGTAAAAACATTGTCCGGACATTAACATATTAATATTTAATACTGGAATAAAAGTGTTCAATAGATATTCTAGTACATTTAAAACCAGTAGAACATATGTTGTCTTAATCATCAGGGAAATTGTCGTTTAAATATCCAGAATTAAAGCCAAAACCACCTCGATCATTAACACACTTTTAATGCAGCCTGTAATGCCGTGTGGTCATAGCACTTTGATATTTCAGTTAAGTGAGTCAAAGAGGATATTAAAAGTGTGCTTATATGAACGGTGCAAAATAATGTACCTTACATGATTATAATAGGGTAAGTCGTAGCTGAAGATGCTATCCCATTTTATACAGATGCCTGGATTAAACTATGCTGTGCATCATAAATAAAACTGGTGCTCTTAGAATATTTTCTGTTTTCTGTCTTCTCCCATGTTTACCCCATTTTATTTATTTATTTATTTATCTATCTATCTATCTATCTATCTATCTATCTATCTATCTATCTATCTATCTATCTATCTATCTATCTATCTATCTATCTATCTATCTATCTATCTATCTATCTATCTATCTATCTATCTATCTATCTATCTATCTATCTATCTATCTATCTATCTATCGATCTATTTATTTATTTATTTTAGGTTCGATCGAACTCCCCGAACATCCCCTGGATCCGCCGGTGGCATTGGCAGAAACAAAAATTGAGAAGAAAGCGAAGGTTATTGGATGTATATATCGAGGTCCTAACAGCTCTATTGAAAATACTCAATTACTAAACAAAATAATGAGGTCTTTTCGGCAACAAAAAAAAAAATAGATGTCATGATAGCTGGAGATTTCAATTTTCCAGCAATTGACTGGAGGACGAGAAGTTGTAAAGAAAAAGAACATGTTGCATGCACGTACTTAGAAAGTGTGAACGATGCATTTCTGTATCAAAATGTGATGGAGCCAATTCGATATAGGGTAGGCCAAAGAACAAACATACTTAACTAAATCTTTACAAACAGGAAAGAGTATGGAAACGACACTAAAGTACTCCCACCCATTGGAAAAAGTGATCAATGTGCATCAACATTTAATATATTAGGTTCTCCGGCTCAAATAAAAAGGGCAGGACTAGGATGAACTATTACAAAAGAGATTATGATACCATGAGAAATGAGTTGAACATAAACTGAACAGATGTTTTTCAAACAAGAAATGTGGGGGAGAGTTGAGTTATCTTAAAAAAAAATGCACGAATTATGCGATAGGTATATACCCCAAAATTAAAGTGGGAATAAATGTAAATCAATGTCGATGGATGAAAATGCATGAAAAAGTGAAGAAAATGTATGCTGCACGGAGAAGATTTATTGAATCTGACTCAAAAAGCAGTAAAGAGCCTCAAAACGTGCCAGAAACCAAGTAAGGTAGGCCGAAAAGCCAAGCCTGAATTTGAGAAAACAATAGAAAAAGAAGTAAGAAATAACCCAAAAGATTTTTGTTTTTGTGGTATGTAAAATCGAAGATAGAGACAAAGGTAGGCATACCATTCCTCCCGAGAGATGATGGGCGTGGGAATAAAACCACGTCGGATTAAGAAAAGGCACAAGTTTAAATTCCTACTTTAAGACGGTTTTATCATGGAAAGAAAAACAGAAAATACCAGACGTGAGAGAAGAAGCATGGCCATCTACATTAAATAAGCTAGACATAAATGTGGATACGGTAATGAACCAACTTAAAGCATTGAGCCCAAATAAATCACCAGGCCCAGATAAAAACGATCCAAAGTTACTTTATGAGCTCAGGAATCAGCTAGCGGTGCCACTGGCACTAATATTATACAACTCAAAGGAGGAGTGTTACCCAAGGACTAGAAAAGAGCAAATGTGACTGCAAGATATAAAAAAGGCAGCAAAAATAAAGCTGAAAATTATCGGCTATTTAGCTTGACATCACTGTGTTGTAAAATCTTAGAGTCTGTACTTAGAGACACAGTTTTTGGATCGCATGATAGAAAACGATTTCTTTCCGCCACAACAACACTGATTTTTGTCAGGGCGATCCACAACGACTCAGTTGTAATGAGTATAAAAGAATGGACGCAAATTGTATATGAAAACAATGGAATTGATATATTATATTGTGATTTCCGAAGGCTTTTGATTCTGTTCCCCATGAAAGACTTACGCAAGACTCAGAGCTAAAGAATAAGAGGAGACATAGGCAGAAGCATCAATGAGTTCTTGAATGAAAGGAAACAGCGGGTCATTGTCAATGGGAAATTTTCTTCTTGGTATAGTCATGGAGCTATGATAGCTCCATGGTGTAGTGTAAACAGTGGAGTGCCTCAAGGTAGTGTGCTCGGTCCTCTGCTATTTGTTATCCTCGTCAATGATCTATCTAAAGTGGTTAAACTGTGGTCTAAAACTTCATGCTGATAACACCAAAAATATATGGAAAAATAAACTCTGAGGAAGACGGTGATGAAATACAAAGGAATATAAATGGAATACTTCAATTGTCACTAGACTGGCAAATACTTTTTCACTCAGAAAAGTGTTGTACACTACATATTGGAAAAAATTGCCCTGAGTAGAAATATATCATAGGTCAAAGACCAAGATGCTGTTGTCTCACAAGAAATGGAATGTGAGACAGATGTAGGAGTTTACATAGATAAATATTTATGGTTTAATAAACACTATTGTATTTGTGTCTCTTTGCCCAGAACCACTTCCAAGTAGTCATTATCCTATTCCGCAGTCCAAACTATGAAACAATATATTACGTCTGCTACAAATAGATTAGTGGTAATTATGAAAACAGCTTTTGATCATATTAGCAAGGATGTGTTCAAATATCTTTACAAAGGTATTATTAAACCCAAACTACCTCATCAGCGTGGATTACAATCAGGGATAGAGAAATAGACTCACTGGAAGGTGTGCAAAGGAGAGCCACTAAACTCATGATTGGAATGCTTGATCTAAGTTACGAAGAGCGATTGGAAATCCTGGGATCACCTATACACTCAAATTTAGACTTTTACGTGGTGATACGATCCAAGTTGATATATTCATGGACTATATGACACTTGCTGGGAAAATATGCTACATATTGTAGGGGAATCAACATTCTGAAGATAATAATAATAATAATAATAATAATAATAATAATAATAATAATAATAATAATAATAATAATAATAATAAAACTGTGACAGTCCTGTGCTCAGCTGACATGTACATATACTGTTGCGATTTTCTAAGATTTGCCCACCACCACCCCAATCATTTTTAATGACTGAAATTCATTAAAATTCCAAAAATCAATAGAGCGTGACCATTTGAACAAATCTACTGAGACCCACCCAAGGTACATTGCCACCAAGTTTGAAGTCAATCTGGAGGACGCTTTTGCAGAGGAAGTCAAAAATGTGAATGAGCGTTAAAATACCCAATGACTTGCATAATAATCAATAGGAAAGATGTATTTACCGATAAGTACCCTAATTAAAAAAAAAATCGTTAAAAATCAGGAATCCACAGCAGTTCCATCTAGTGTACAACTTTGATTGACCCTTACACAAGAAACAGATACACCAGGTTTCAGCTTAATCTGACTGACGGTTCTGGAGAAGGTGTCGAAAATAGCAAAAACACACACCTTAAAATAATAATAATAATAATAATAATAATAATAATAATAATAATAATAATAATAATAATAATAATAATAATGATGATGATGATGATGATGATGATGATTATAATAATAATAATAATATAAAAATAATAATAAATAAAAAAGGCAGCGCCACTTGGTGACCAAATTAAGTGCCAGGAGTCCCTAGTGTTCCTGTATGATATCAGAGCAATAGGGCGAGCGGTTTCAGAGAAGAAGATTTTTAAAGATTGCCCCCCCCCCAACAAAAAAAGAACAGAACAAAAACAAAAACAAAAAAACAAAAAAACAAAAAAGACAACAACAACAACAACAACAACAACAACAACAACAACAAAAAGAAAAAAAACCCCCCTAAAATCATAAAAAATTCCAAAAATCAATGGAGCGTGAGTATTTGAACAAATCTGGTAAAGACTCACCTCAGGTACATAGCCACCAAGTTTGAAGTCAATCTGGAAGACGGTTTGGGAGAAGATGTCAAAAAGATGAATTAACATTAATATATTAACATTGTAATCAATAGCAAAGGTGCATTTACCGATAAGTACCCAAATCTGGGACTATATAGCAAGGCAGATTTTAATTTATTTCGGACCTATCTCAATACTTTAAATTGGGACTTATGCTTCCCTTCTGATGATATTAACGATTGCTGCGATTTATGGTCGGAAATGTTTCTGGACGCTGCCAAACACTGCATCCCAAACCGACCTATCGATATTCGTCCTTTTGATGTCCCTTGGTACAACTCACAGCTACGATCCTTATGTCGTAAAGTGCACCGGGCATATGAGAAGGTCAAAGCTCACGGTCATAGTCATGACACTGACACGTGGTCCTCGTATTGCAGATTAAGGAATTATTATCAAGAGCAACTTAGAGCTGCCGAACATAATTATCATGATAAACTCCGTATCTCTTTAAACAATCCTAATCAAAATAAGAAAAGTTGGTGGCGCACAGTCAAGTATTTTCTAAACTGTAACCACATAACTTCAATACCTTCGATATTGGTAAATGATGATCATATAACTGACAATCTGTCTAAGGCTGAAATTTTCAATTCATTTTTTTTTTCTCAAACAATGCACACTTGACTCTACATCTGTCTCTCCTCCTGGGTACATTTTACATCCCAATAATACAATTCGCTCAATTTCAATTTCATATAAGGACGTTCTGGATATTCTGCATAGCTTAGATGTTTCTAAGGCCACCGGACCCGATGGCATTAGTACCAAACTTTTAAAGGAAGGTGCGCCTTCCGTTCATATATCATTAGCTAAACTTTTTAATCTATCTTTGAATAATAATACGTTTCCTACTAAATGGAAACAAGCTAATGTTATACTCTTACATAAGAAAGGCGCTCAAAATCTCTGCGATAATTATCGACCAGTTTCCTTGTTAAGTTGCGTTGGTAAGGTATTAGAAAAAGTCATTTTCAAGCATGTTTTCAACTTCTTTAGGGACAATCTATTAATATCAGCTAACCAATCTGGTTTTACACTGGGAAACTCTACTGTCAATTAGTTACTTGTTATATATCACGAGTTATTTCTTGCTGTTGATCAGCAAAAAGAGGTACGCCTTGTTTTCTTGGACGCCAGCAAGGCTTTTGATAAGGTCTGGCACACTGGTTACTTTCCAAACCTGAGAAAATTTGAATTTGTGGGGATCTATTGAGATGGTTTTCTAGTTATCTTTCAAATCGTCAGCACTGTGTTGTGATTCAAGGACAATCTTCTAGCTGGGGAACAGTGAATGCTGGAGTTCCAAAAGGCTCTGTACTCGGACCTCTTTTCTTTTTAATCTATATTAATGATATCATTGACCTTGTCAGATGTAATATCAAGTTATTTGCCGACGACACATCTCTTTATTTGACAGTGGAAGATCCTGCAACTGCTAGTGAAATTATAAATTCGGATCTTGCGTCTATTGACGAATGGACAAACGACTGGTTAATTACCTTTAATGCCCATAAAACAAACAGTATGCTAATTACACGTAAGATTGTTTCTCCGGACCATCCATCTATTACTTTTCAAGGCCACAGACTGCATAATGTTAATACCCAAAAACATCTTGGTATTACTATACGCTCTGACATGAGATGGTCTGACCACATTAACAACCTAGCTGCTAAAGCTGGAAAGCTTCTTAACATTATGAAAAGCCTCCAGTGTCGCCTGGACCGCCAAACTTTACAAAAAATTTAACAACACACAAAAAATCATAAAAATGCTTGAAAAAAAAAAAAAAAACTACAGCACCACCTAGCGAACAATTTAAAAATCAGGAGTCCCTAGAAGTGTACCTATGTGATATGAAAACAATTGGGTGGTCGATTTCGGAGAAGATTTTTCAAGATTTGCCCCTCCCCCCCCCCAAAAAAAACAATAAAGAAATCATTAAAAATCGAAAAATCAATGGAGCATGAACTTTGAACACACCTGGTAGAGCCCCACCCACGGTACATTGCCACCAAGTTTGAAGTCAATCTGGAAGATGGTTTCGGAGAAGAAGTCGCAAAAGTGAATTAGCATAAGAATGCCCATTGACTTACATTGTAATCAATAGGAAAGGTGCATTCACCGATAACTATCTAGATTGAAGTAAAAAATCGTTGAAAATCAGGAATCCACAGCAGTGCCACCCAGTGAACAGCTTTGTCTGACCCTTCCACAAGGAACATATCCACAATGTTTCAGCGTAATCTGAGTGACAGTTAACGTTCTGGAGAAGAAGCCGAAAATAGCAAAAGCAAACAAAAAATCATAAAAAATGAAAAAATGCAGCCCCACCTAGTGAACAAATTGAAAACTAGGAGTCCCTAGGAGTGCCCCTGTGTGATATCAAAGCAATTGGGTGAGCGGTTTCGGAAAAGAAAAAGAAACAAAAAAATCATTTAAAAAAAAAAATCACTGGAGTGTGACCATTTGAACAAACTTGGTAGACACCCACCCAAGGTACACCCCCACCAAGTTTTCAAGTAAATCTGGCTTATGGTTTCGGAGAAGAGGTCGAAAATGTGAATTGTGGACGGACGTCTCTAGCATGTTACACTTATGTACTAACAATGATCGTGAAGTGAATGTTTAAGGTAATTGACTATAGTCAACTCTACACCCAAGTGATGAAGTAGGAGTAGCCAACAATGAATGATGCTTTCTAACTGTAGACATTTTCTCTAGTCTGTAGAAAATGTCTAGGTGGGCTAAGTTAACTCAAAGGTATGCCAACTATCGCCCTACCACCACTTCTGTATTAGTCCTACCAAAATCTACAGATTAATATGTTCTATTAATGTCTTGGAATGAAGGTTGTATTTTGTCAGTATTGTTCTACATCTATGGAAACACTTCAGCAGGGTTTTATATAGCTTTTTGGTGTCATAGGTTTTGTGGCATAGGTTTGGTCATCAATATTCTTATTCTCCTTACAAAGTCACTTATTTGTGATGTGTTTCTGCTAATGCGTAAGATCTGTCCAATGACCACGCCACAGGCTAGGTTCTCTGGAATGTTTCAAGACTTAGTGGTATCAGGATATAAAACTATGTCAAATTTGAATTGTTCTTGTTTGTCAAAAATCTTTGTCACATGGACGGACGAAGGACCATCCAATGAGTTCAGCTGACTGACAAGTCAGCTGAGCTAATAATAATAATAATAATAATAATAATAATAATAATAATAATAATAATAATAATAATAATAATAATAATAATAATAATAATTTTATTAGCGCCCCGCAAGCGAAGAAAAAAATCATATATAAATTACATCGAAATAGACTGGCATATGTGCATACCACATGAAATGGAACAGAAGACAACATATACAGATACAATTAATTTGAACTAAAATGTAACATTACAGACAAACGTCAGAGCACTACAGCATATATAGGTCTTACTGAGGACAAAATATTTTAAAATCTGGAAGGGCAAGCTTCACTCAGGCGGGACAGGGCAAATAACAATGGCGATTCTGGAGAACCCCCCGATTAGTGACATCTAGATGTACAAAAGGGCGATCCAGTTGAAATAAATATGTTGAAACTAAAATTCCAACATTCCGCAGCCACGAGGCCCAGCCCACAACCCGCGCTTACCGATCACATACATATCAGTGTTATGACCCAGCTGCAGCGCGAGCCGCGACCCAGGGCGCACAGGCGGAGAAACCCTAAACCCACCATCGCTAAAGCCCGATCCTAAACCACCTTGCCCGCCCCTCCCCCCCCCCCCCCTCCCGCCAGCGAAACCACGCAGACAAATCAGAAAGCATGCACGTGTCAGTAAAGAGACCAATAAATGTTCTTCACTGTAAGGGTTTAGAAAATTTTCATGACTAATAAGCGTTTGCCTCCAAAACATACCCAAGCTGTGTATTTTGTCTACTCCGTTGGGCAGTAACACGGAATTTGGTCTGCTTTGCAGGCAAAATAAGCATACGAATCGAATCAACCATCCTCGGGGTCCCCCTCTGTCCGCGCTCCGGGAGGTCCATTGCATTGGGGGCCTCGCAGAGAGCGGACAGAGGGGAGATCCCGTATGCTACTAAACGTTGCAACAATGAGCCAGGAGTAAGTTTACCAGAAGACAAGTATGCCTGCAGACATCATGAGAATAGAAAGGACATGTGTGGGGCTGTCGACATGAAAAATGCGTAAAAATAGGGAACTCACACGTTCATTGAACTGCTGACTTAATGCGCATGGCATGTAAAAGCTCACAATGTCGAAGTCTCTTACTCCGGCCCACATTGTTCAACTAGGGTTCCCTGCATGGATTCAAGCTTAGTCATGTATTTTTCCGAAACATAAATAGAATCTTATCCATATGATAATGTTGACTGGCAAATACTTTTTCGCAGAGAAACTCGTACTATCTGATGCAAGACCCAGGATATTTCAGGCCACATTTAGCCAAATTGTGAAACAATCGTCTGCAATTACTCCTATGTATTTCAGCATGTTCATTCGCAGAAAAGTTAATTACAGAAGGTCACATCCAGAATGTCTAATCTATCAGAGACTTCCAATTGAGTATCGATATATCGTTACTTTTTAAATAAAACTGAGGCAATATAAATTAGACAAAACAAGAAATAGTAATAAAATGTCATTTCTTCTGTCAGCGTGCGGCGAACGATTGGAACATGCTTCCAGGAAACGCTGTGGAAGTACCCTCTGTAAATACAGTTAGAAATAGACTAGACAACCACCAGATAAATCATCCCAAATTGTTTAACCACAAGACCTCCCCGGACACTTTTCCATGAATTTTTAACACCCAGGAGCGGTGTATAGGCATTCCATCATGCCTTCTCTCCGTATCAATTATTATTATTATCATTATTATTATTATTATTGTTGTTGTTGTTGTTATTATTATTGTTGTTGTTGTTATTATTATTATTATTATTATCATTATAATTATAATTACTATCTAACTAAATAGTTTGAATTTCAAGAATAAAGTCACGATACTAGTCTAAAGAAATTAATCTAATGATTTGTAGTGACTATAATTTACCATAATTTACGGGATCCAATCCTTTAAACGCATTGGTGATATATATATATATATATATATATATATATATATATATATATATATATATATATATATATATATATATATATATATATATGCATAGTTATATATATATGTATATATATATATATACACACATACATATATTTAATAAAGGTGTTTTAACATGAAAACAAACAAAAACCAATCAGAAATGCTAAAAATCATCACATATATTACATTATATTATAAACTGTGGATGCGTGTACTAACGCACACATAAAGACTCTAGTATAATCTAATACAATAAAATAATTTATAACGGGGAGGGGCGGGGGCACTTACTCAGTCATGATCAGGGCAGGCTACTGGTTGTGGCACAAGTCCGGGGGTGGGTGGGGCACAACTGTCTGTACTGACAGAAAAAGGGACATTTAAACTAAACTACCTTCTCTTTGTGCTAAAATGTTCCCTTTTGTACTAAAAATATTAAAGCATGTACAAATGTAAAACGACTCGGCCCAGTATAGTGTACCATTATGGATCTAGTGCCCCTCCCGGACCGACCCTACCTTCCTGTCCCTATCCTGCTCACCTGCCCGTCTGGAGCCGTCTTTTTCCTTCTACCCACACATTCTCATTTTGTCACTCAGCAATCACAACCACAATGGGACTTCGTTGACCTAAATACTCACTAGATGGCGCTAAATGGTAACTTGCAAGCGGATATCATTGTGGCAGGCACCCACTGAGCCAAAACAAATCGTCTCCCAAACAGGAAGTAGGGGAAAGTAAGTTGTGGAGGATCTATGAATTCTCAGAGCAGGATAAAGTGTCTTTTAAGGCTCAACTACAAAGATGTCTTCGAAAAGCTTGCCTCCAATAGACGAGTTACGTCGTTGGAATGTTCGCGATGTGTCAGACTGGCTGAAACAGGTGAGAAAGAGAATAATCATGTCTGGCCTCTGGCGGTGGGACTCGGTTACGCTCACAGATATTACAGTTACACTTTCCAGTTAGCATCACCCCCTACCCCCTCATCCCTGAAGTTCAGTCGTGACGAAAGTGCAAGTCCGATGGTCAAATTTAGAAGTTAACACTGTAACTTGGGCTGCCAGCTTCTACTTTCGACCAGACCACACGTCACGGGAACAAAATTTGTACGATAGGTAAGGCTAATCATGAGTCTGAGATACAAGGCCGTGAACGATCACGCGGCCAAAGCCCAAACTTGACAAAAAAAAAAAAAAATACAACGAAAGTGTTACACTGAGCAGGGAAGTGCTATACTATAGCACTGCCCTGCACTGGCATTGACACATCAGAGAGCTACTCAATCAGCTTTCTGGTGACCTCTGTCAATGTGGATGTATTTGCAACAAACTAACGAAGCCATTGTGATTATTGTATGTGACTGTTACAAAGCACATATTACCTGTGTCCGCCCAACTGAGGTGGAGAGAGATCTGTGTAAATAGGTCAGAGGTTCATTGTCTCGGGGGTGGGGGTGTGAGTTGGTGGGAGGACAGTACTTCTTTGCCTTTAAAGGGTAGGTTCGCTTTCTGAGTCAGAGAGGTTTGAACACATAATTTTCTGCTGAATCATAATGCAAGTGAAACGAAAAATAGCTGTAGTGATCCCTAGGAAATGTGTCACAGGCAATCATTGTATCCACATATCATATGTGGTTCTGCACCAATTGCCCAAATATACACTTATATACTTATGATGTTACAACCTATGGCTGAGTTTGGCATGTGACGTGTATTCTGTACCTGAGCCTGCTGCCTGCAGTGAGTTAAACTCAAAGCAAGCCAGGTTGTGTGTTTTACACCACCCAATTCTTAGTCGCACCCACTTTTTAATATGCACTATTTTAGCAAAACTATAAAGCAAGGAATAGAAGATGCACCCATGGTGGGCCTACAAAGATTGCACATGTTTGTGGATTTTGCATATTTTACACTGTAGCTGTGTGTGCATGTCCGGCTAATACTATGTCTACCTCGGATGCCACCTTTGCCGTAAATTAAGCTGTTCCCTTGGGATACTGGTACACCTATATAGCACACTTACAGGTGTTGCCCTGAGGCATGAAGCATGTTTTTCATGTTGTACATCTGTGGAACAGGGCTACCTAAATGTAACTTAAGTTAAAGTGGTGATTTTTATTTGTTTTTTTTCTTTCTTCTTGTTTTTTTCGTCCTTAAATAACATATAACATGTAAATAGGATGTACAAACAGTATCTTTGTATGGCTAGTGGATGAAAGTGTGGTAATGATTTGTATATATAAGAGATGGGTGTCATAGTTTACGCAAGTACAGTCAGTTATGTTTCGTGTTATACTAGCTCCCAGATCTACCACAGAAAGCTTAAATATTGTATCTTGTTTTTAAATGTATCTAAGCTATTTTCATGTGGTGCAACAGCTGAAAACTGGAAGGAAAATAAATAATAAATCAAGAAAAAAGAATGCACAAATCTCTCAAGATGTCATATGTGTCACTTAGAAAACATAAATATTATCATTTTAGCATCTAAAGATAAAAGCAGTGCTTACATGTATGTGGCTAATTCTGAGAGAAAGATTGTCTTTGACTAGGTAAGCTTGTGGGAATCATCTGGGGGATGTACATGTACCTGTAGTGGATTTTTACCGAGCATATTCAGTAGTTCATGTTCCAGTTATTTTTGGAAGTTTTTATGAGTTTTTATTCATTTTTAAGGTAAACCTAAACTTTTCATCTTATGTTTTATGGCCAATTATTTTAAATTCTGCATCACGCTGATGGACAATAATGATAATTTATCTTGAATTTGTATCCTTAGACCTTTAATATGTTCATCAGGTACTGCTGCATGTTTTTTTACTTTATTTTTTATGATTTTTCGTGTTTTTGTAATTTTCACCTCTCCCAAAACACATGCTGGATTCTATCTAAACTTGGCGCAAGTATATCGTGACCCAATTCCCAGCAATGATGTTCGCGAGCTGGTACTGCTAACCTATCCTGACTGTTTGCAAACTGTCAAAATCACTATGTAACAGTGGTGATGTACTGTTGTATATTATAACATGGTTAATATGGCAATGCTAGTGTAAATATGCGTCTGAGTCTGAGTATGTAATTTTTCTGGAAACCATGTGTGACCAGATGCTGCAAACCTAGTGGGGAAGTACCAGGGGAGGAGAGGCATCTCTAATGAATTTGATGTCTTCTTTCGCAGTGATCTTTCATGTCTAGAATTTTGGCAAGAATCCAAGAATATATTTGCAAAGATTCTTCTAAACTTGTATTTCATTACAGAGCAAATCAATTGACATAAATCAAAATGGATTCTCACAAAATTTTCTGAAATTGTGACCCTGTTTTTAAATGTTTTTGATGAAAAAAAAAAAAAAAAACATGGAAATTCTGAAAATCTGTGAAATTGTTTGACAGCTTAATTTGAAATCACTCAGGGGAACTTCTGGGGACTGCATACCATTCATGATTGGTTCAACAAGTGCTGCTGCATTTTTTAACCTAACTCTTTTTTTTTTTTTTTTTTTTGTACAATTTTATAAATCATGCACTCCAAAACTGCTGGCTGGATATTCAAACATTGTGGTAATGCATTCCATGTTAACTTATGCTGAAGTTGTTTGTCATAAGGTAGGGATATTATAATTTTGGCTATGATCTACATGTAGCAATTTCTGGGGTGAAATGCAAAAATGGTAATCTGTCACTCCCATTATCTATTGACAGATCATCAGTTCCATCCAGACCTACTTTGTCTGCCATTGTTGGCTGCTTGCAGCATTTGAGTTTATAATATATCTGCTTTGTGGTCTGCACTTGTGATGCATTCATTTGATTTTATCATTTAACATTGAATTGCAAAATAATTTTACTTTCACTTTTTAACATCACATTTTGTCACCAACATTTCAACTATTTACACCCCTTGAAACAAGGTATTGTGTTGTGGTTGTTTTTACATATTTCGAAACTATTAATCTCTGGGCTGTAACTTCCATATGTTTTTATTTTGTTTTGTCAAATCTACCAACACATGGATCAGGAAGAACATACTTGTCAGGTAGTTAACTAGGTTGAATATGTTGGTCATTTTAGTGATACCCATTTACAACATGCATGAGTTTGCATTCTGGTCTGCAACATTTTTGTCCTTAGGTTCTTTATATGAAATCTCGCACCTGTATTAATTCCAAAATGCATTCTGTGGTAAAACTAAATCAACAGAAGGAATTCACAAGTCACTGCGAGTCTGTTCTTGGCACCTTATGGTACTAGACAACAGCACTGTGCCTCCACCATGATGAGGGCACTGGCAGCAATATTGTTACGGAAAGATCTGAAAATTACATTTTGTTGCTAAACAAAGAAACATTCTGAATATTTAAGGAATTTTTCTTATGGTTTAAGCCACCTGAGTGACTTTTTTCAGGTCTCCGTTTTCTCAGACCGCAATATTTTATTACAAAACACATTTTGCCCTGCTAAATACATGAGTCTGCCCTACATTCTGTTAAGTTCCTTGTTGTAGGATAGGGAGCAGAACATGACCACAGTTACTTACAAATACCTCCTGTGAGTTAAGTATCTGGGTCACTCACGTCTATGTACATACATGTACTATCAGCCCAAAGTATAGCTCTTTACTTTGCTTTTAAACTGTTTCTTAAGACAGTTTCATCTTTAACCTCTACAAAAGACTGAACTGAAACATAGTTTTTTGTCTTTTCAGCTCCTTAGCTGGCAGGCCCTTGTCTGGTATTACTTTAAGGTTGAAAAAGTGACAGTGATGTTCTCCAAGCAGACACCAAGTTGGGCTTGAACGAAGGAGTTGTCATACATGTATTTTTGGAATAAGCATTGGCTACCCAGTGTGTATCTTCAAACACAAATGGGCATCTACCATGTCTATGATACATAGAAATTCTAATTATTATTAGAAATTAATTTGTGATGCTCAGATTTAAACTTGAAGGTACAAGACCCCCCCCCCCCCCCCCCGAAATCGTAGTTCTAAGAAACAGGACGCTGGATGTTGGTTAAATTGATTTATTTAAACTGTATCTGTGTACATGTATCCCTGTGACCCTATGAGAAAAGAGGAAGGCTGTGCCGCGATGGATTACCCCAGTGGCCCTGCACCAAACACAGGTGTGAAACAAAAACTGGAACGTAAATCAACAGTACCCATGTACAAAATAATATTTCATCAAACTCCCTAGGATTAGGAAATAAAAGTACAAATAAATACATCAAAATAAGCATAAACACAAACACAAGAGAAAACACATATCAATACAAAACTCAGGTAGGAAAAAGCAATGAAACTTCTTTAAGAAAAAAGTTAGAAAATAATGACAAGCTAAGTAGAATATACAGACAACTCTGAAAAGCTAACTAAATGAAGTGTACAGATTATTGGAGAAGTACATGAATACAATAAAACAGTATCCCTAAAAATGGGATGAAGAGCTTGGAGAGACCAAACCCGCCACCCGTCCACTGACTACAACGGCACAAAAACGGTTGCCGCACCGAAGCAAACCAACACAACTTTTGTTGCAAGGGTTGAGGTCACGGGCTGAAGAGCTCCCTCCATAATGTCTCGCTTTAAAATCAGATTATCGCTGTTGGCTTTTAAGAGATCGCTGAATGTTGTTTTCATTACGTCAAACCCCTTTTTACCCTTCGGCCTCATAAGGCCGACGGGTATTGTCGTACCCGGTGTCGTCCGTCCCGTGGTTTTACCACCATAACTTCAGAAATTTTTGAGACAGGACTTTCAAATTGCACATGATATTACACTCCTATATGGCCTACTTTGTGTGCAAGCATAGTTGACCTTGACATAATTCTTACGGTCGCACAATGGTCACATGTGCTAAGCAACGTTACCGCTCTAATTATTGAAAGCCTGTATCTAGCAATCTAAATCTTTCACACAAGAAGCTTCATAGAGTGATCTAGAAGCCTATTGAAAATTGAGGTCATAGCTTTATATTTGACGTACTTTTGAGGTCAAAGGTCAAGTGCACAATGGTGGTATTGGTATAAGTAAGGAAGTTTTTAAGTCAGTTACATGAAATTTTATACACACATGTATCATAACCAAAGAATGTGTCATGAATCAAAAAGAGGTCACTAGGTCAAGTATCTGGGTCACAGTGACCTATTCATTGAAATTTTGTTTACCACTATAACCTCAGAAGCTTTTGAGACAGGGCTTTCAAATAGCATATATAATAGTACACCACTGCAAGCATAATTGACCTTGACATAATTTTCAAGGTCACACATGGGTCAAAAGTTTGCTGAGTGACATTGTGCATCTAGAAATCTAAATCTTAAGACAAAAGAAGCAACATAGGGTGATCCATAAGGCTATTGAAAGTCAAGGTTATACCTCTATATTTGACCTAATGTTTTTGAGGTCAAAGGTCAAGTGTACACTAGTAGTATTTGTGTAGGTAGCTATACCTGATACTATGGGACACTATTCCTATTTACTTACAGCAAAAGAGATTGAAGGCGGCCAAAGGGTACTGGGTTCTTTTTATTCATGTGATAAGCCAATAATTGATTGACAACCTCACCAAATTTTAAGGGACAATGTTTACTCCGTTGTGTACAAATATCAGCTGGAGCAAACGGTATTGTTTCAGAGGCAAATGATCAACATAAAATGCCTTAGAAGTTTGTTTTCTCAGACAGAATAATAGGCCGAGAACCCCACCTAGGAATGGTTATTCCAAGAAAACAGCTGGGCGAAATTTAATGTGGTTAATGACCTCTGATTATGTAATGTCTGAACTGCAAAAATGATTCAGCAGTTTTCCAAATTTTGCCTCGTTCATTTTCTATGAAATGAAGAAAATGAACATCCTGGAAATCAAAGGGAAAATTGAAATGTCAAATTTTGAGGATGGATAACAGAAAGAAGCAAAACATAAAAAATTTCAGGATTGTTTTTTGTTGCCAATATATGTCAGGATTGAGATGCAAGGATAGTTATGATTTTTATCAATAATACGAGACGTATATTAATTTCCCGCCGCAAAGCATGGGCCTCTTGTCAATCACGGAGGACACACGGGCAGATCACTGTCACATACAGGGCTAGATACCCCTTTCTTACAAAGTTTGTGTCTTTTAGGGAAATTTAAGGTAACAAATACTAAAGTAGTATTCATTTTATAATAGTGCCTCTTAAATTGGACTATGGTTACTAAGACAACCAGGTATGCAATTGCGGTGGGAAAGCAATATGCATGCTTTATATTAGTGACTTACATCGACATTTATGGGGAGAATGGTTTGCAGTCAACTTTCAATTGTTTATTCAGCAATTAACATCACGGACACCAAAACATTGGACATATAAAATCTTTGGAATATGACAGTAACCCACACAATTGTAATATGATTTGTTGTCTGAACACAAATTATACATTTTGAGCTAGGGTTGATTAAAGTGGGATTTATTTTTGAGGTCTTGGGTGTCCTTAAAACCATTTCTCGAATAAGCCAAAGAGCCATCTAAGCTTGGTACATGTATGCTCACTGAGGTGAGTTCCTCTTATTACAATGTAGGTCACAAGCCATTTAATCCAAAATTCAGCCACTTAACATAGAAATGTACAGAGGTGAAACATAAATCATTGAAAGAGTTGTTGTGGATCTATAAGCTTGAATCAGTAAGAATATTTTGGCTACAGTTTTTTTTTTTTTTTTTTTTAAATTGTCTGTGGGGCAGTACAGTTTTAATTTATCCAGGAAACTAGTCCAAGAAAGTGATAAAAAAGGGAAGTTTGATTCTGGTGACCACGATAACTTAACAAGCTAATATGGGGAAAAGTGTCACTTCCTATGTTGAATGACCTCTGACCTTGATCAGCCTGTACCCAGGCGGTGCTGAGATAGTGTCTTGGCACATTACAATGAATAAAAGAGTGATCTAGTAGGACAATGGTACCCGCTGTAAACATGGCTTGTCTCAGCGACAGATTGCATGGATCTTCGCAACTTTGCACACTATACGTTACAAAATAATCCTTTCATGACACCCGAGTCTACTACGATGGTAAATTTACAGACTTCTACTGAGACCACTTGCAGTATGAGACAATGTTTTCTTTGCAGTTTGGTGATCCTAAACAGCAGGCAGTATTTGGTCATGAAAGCACCCAAAACCAACATTTAAGTCTTGTGTTGCAGATTGGGTCGGTGGACTGTATAACGATGTTCAAGGCCAAGAAAATTGATGGCGTCAAGTTGTCAGTGAGTATTCTGTCTACATACGTGGTAGATACATTTTGCATGCATGGTATATATGCTGATTAAGATTATATATACATTGAACCGATTTTTTAGCTTCCCAAGTATAGCAGAGCGTATGGTGTGTTATCAGACCTTGTCATATGGCTGGTAGGAATTAGCCAATCATAAGGCTCAAAAAGTGTTGATTATATCCCATAACCATTGATTATGAAAAAGAATGTATTATGAAACTTGATAATGCATCTTTTTTCGGCTGACCTTCACCCTCAATAATTGCAAAAAAGGGCCCGCAAAAAGAGTGAATTAAGTAAAACCTATAACTCACTCTTTCAGAATTAACCCTTTCAATGTCTAACAATAAAATTTGAAATGATTTACCTGAATTTCCATGATAAAAACTTTCCATTCATGTACCAGCACGCATTATACCATCAGCCACAAAACTTCTCCGGGTCAGTAGTCTTGATGCAGTAGCATATCATGAACGCAAAGCAAACTTTGATTGTGAAATTGTAAAAACACTACAAATAAAAACCAACATACCTCCCAGAACTGCTGGTGCCGTCATTTCTTTGGAAAAATAATTGCTGAGTTGCAATATTATCAAGTTCAATTAGAGGCACGTCATCTTCCATTTTGTGGCAGCTAGCAGATTCACAAACTACCTGAACGCCTGAGGGAAATCACGAATGAAGTGACTCAGAAGTGAAATGACACTGTCACACGTGTGTGTAAGAATTAGATTACGTAACTGACAGATAATACGCTTTCAATCATGAAATCACTGATCCGACCTAAACACAAATGACCATTCCTACCAGCCAATGACAAATGTGTTATAACATGAAAGGAGACGATTATGGCTATTACAACTGTCTCGTGGCTTCGCCACTCGACAGTTATGAGCCATAATCGTCTCCTTTCATGTTATAACTCTCACATAACGGATGAGCCTGGTGTGTTATCGAACCACCAGATAGGTGTCCCAGCCACATCGCAACAAGCCATGCCCACCAGGATCTCCCGGAACTCAACACTTTAACATGCTGGGTGAATCAATTTCTGGTCATTTATACTAAATTTTGTGTAATCGAGCAGAAAAATTAAGGGGCAAATGTAAATATAAGCATTGAGGGTCGCTTTTGTGTGTTATGGCATAATGGCGCAGGTAATTGAAGCTGGCATCAGGTGTGGTGGACTGACATGCCAGCTTCAATCAACTGCGTCATTATGCCATAACACACATAAAAGTGACCCTGATTAACTGTGTTCATGCATTTAATTTTGATTTTTAATGGCTAAAGCTTCAGCTGATTTCCAGTGCCTCTCTGAGCCCAACAACTGGGCACAGTTTTGCTGTGGACTTGTCAGACTTTTGTTGGTACACAGGTTATTTTTAATTGGCACTTTTCACAGACTTACCCCAGGTACATGTACTACATATGTGCCAATGGTAGACAGGACCCCCGAATCACGCCAATTCTTTTTTCGTGTTCTGGTCCTCAGGGCAAGTTCTTAAGATATTGTGCTTGCCCCTTTTCTAATTCCGTTGTTTTTCTGTTCAAGCTTTGTTTCTAAGGTAAAGACATATTTGTCATTGCCCCAGGACAAGTGCTTTGAAACTTTTTCTTTCAAGTGAGTGGAATTACATTTAACCCAGGCTTGCCGACATGTGAATTGGTGAGCCCTGGTAGAATGATCAGTGCCTGTTAATTTCTATAATTTTGTTCTTGCAGACGCTATCAGAGAAAACACTGCTTATGGAGATGAACAGCATACCGATTAAGCAGAGAACGTAAGTGTTAGCAAAATGGGCCTGCATTCCTTTCCTCGTGAAAAAAATTTATGGTGCAAAAGATATTAATTGTGATGATTATATATTATGGGTTCTGATTATTAAGGATTTTATATGTTTAGCATGTTCAAGACTTATGATCACTCAGCTTCCAGGCACAATTCACTGATGAAGTCATCAAATATGTTCAAGAAAACAGATGCTTTGCATTGAAGTGCATGCACTTGTAAAGAAAGATGTGTTGATGTCAGGTTAAGATAAAGAAAAAAAAACATGCTCTTAGACACACCCTGTGACTAGTTGCATGAAATTCTGGTCATTTTGGACGGGAAAGATAAGCAAACTGGGTGGGAGGAGGGAAAGCTATATGTACAATGTATGTACATGACATGTGCATGCATTTATACATTGTCTATTTTCAGTCAAAAAGTATATTGTGTACTTATTGGCATGGTCAGTATAAGAATACTTTATGTAACATTGATGTGCATGATGTATGCACACACATGGCGTTAATAACTATATGGTCTTTCACTTAACATTTAATTTATATATTGCTGATTTTCAGGTTGTTAAAAAAGCCTAGTGCACTTTAGTGCATAGCTGTCACAGTCCTCTTGTTTCATACATCAGAGTCACCATAGTACCCGTAGGCTCTTGTCCCAGCTTTCTTGGTGAAGTAATTATTAATGAATGACGTTTCTGTTTTTCGTGGTTACAGAAACATAATCAAGTATCTCAAAACACTGGGAAGCACTCTGCAGCGGAAACCTGGTCCAGGGTAAGTCTTAAGTTTCTTACATATATATATAACAGTGATCTCTGCAGCTTTCATAAAGGCAGGGCAATTACATCTAGAAAGGGCATTTTTTAATGTGGTAAGGACCAAAAAGGGCACCTCAAAGGTCAACTTCTACAAAAAGGGCATAGTTTTGATGCAAAACCCACAAAGTTCTTAACAGTTGTACCCACGTTAAGGTAAAGAATTTTTATGAGTTCAGCTTACAAATTGTATCACTAAAAATTAGGGAAAATATGACAAATATGCCCTAGTTTATCAAGGCATGGTGTATAGGTCAGAAAAAAAAGGGCAGGGAGCAAAGAAAAAGGGCAGGGAGCAAAAGAAAAAGGCAGGGTAAATCTCCCCTCTATTTTGAGCTGCAGAGAACACTGTATAATTATACACATATATACAAATCATGGTATGATCCCATGTGTGCATGGTGTGGGTATAGAACTTGCCTCAGTGCAGTGGTACCCATCCAACAAGGCAGACTACAGCAGAAAAGTGGCCACAATTATATGTTGCTCATCATGAATAGGACAATACTAGATTGAAACAAATATTCACTATCTGCTGTACACAATGGTACATGCATTATCCAAGGTTTTTGGTACCCTTGCAATCTTCAGTCCCTTTCCAGTTTTATAACTCTGGGGAAAATGCTAAAATATCACCATTTATTATGCTAATATGTGTAATATCCCATAGAAATGGATTCAAAATGAAATCTCTTATTCTGAATTTTTTGTTGTAAAAGTCTTGCATGCAAAATGAGAATAACACAATACATAGATAGGATAGCATAATAAGAGACGTCCTGTGCTAAATGGGAATGATATGGTATATGAATAACGATGGCCTAATAAGAGAGGTCCTGGGTGCTAAATAAGAATGATGCAGTACATTAATAAGTGTGGACTTATTAGAGAGGTCCTGGGTGCTAAATAATAATGATGCAGTACATTAATAAGTGTGGACTTATTAGAGAGGTCCTGGGTGCTAAATGAAAATGATGCAGTACATTAATAAGTATAGCCTAATAAGAGAGGTCCTGGTTGCTAAATAAGAATGATATAATAAATGAATGAGGATGGCCTAATAAGTGAGGTCCTGGGTGCTAAATAAACTTATACAGTACATGAATAAAGGATGGACTAATAAGAGGAGCCCTGGGTCCTAAATAGGAATGATATGATACATGAATAAGCATGGTCTTTCGGAGTACTGGGTGCTAAATGGAAATAATATGGCACATGACTAACGATGGTCTAATAAGAAGGGTCTTAGGTGCTAAATAGGATGATACAGTACAGAAATAGGTATGGACTAATGGGTGGGGTCCTGGGGACCAGGTACATGAAGTAGGAATAATATACTACATGAATAAGTATGGCTAAATAAAACGTGTGGCAGTTTGCAAGAGGAGCCTTATCAAAAGGGACCAGACATGGTGAATAAAGAAATAATGCGAGGTTTACATTGCACTTAACATTTGAATGAAATGTGGAACATTAAATTTTATTGTGACTGAAAGTGAAGCCTGCATGAGAGTCAACGTCTAAAATCCACGTACATGTACTAGTACATGTACATGCATGTGTTTTGCTCAAGGAACAATAATGGCACGGACTGTCTGTTCTGATTCCCGTACAGGAAAGATATATAACAGATGTGTAAATAAACATTTAAAAATGAAACAAATCACAGTCCTATAGCAAGAATTCACAGGATATACATGTAGCTTAAAGTAGGACACTATTGTGTCACAGTATTTTGTAAAGTAGCCCACATTTAAGCACAAGTCACAAGTCTCCAACAAAAAGATAGGTAATATATATGGAGCATCCCACTGAAATGATGTAGCTAGTGGCCTGAATCTACAGACAGAATGAACAAAAAGTCACACAAAGTGGTGGCTGTTAGGTATGCTTTGACATGGTAATTTTCAAGATTACACCAGATATTCCCTGTCATCACTCCCATTCCCATATGCAGAACTTGCCCAGCAGTTGCAAATGATGACATGCCAGTCCAGTTTACAGTGAGAAAACCAGATTTGAGAAAAAAACAAATTTTGGTTTGTATGAGCTCTGCTGACCATAGGTCAGAGAGCTTATGTGATCACTCATGTGAAGGTCATGGAGGAAATGCATTTCTATAAAAGAGTTTTGTGTGATGGTCATTAAATTGAACTTGTGGACATGTATCAATGTACCATTATAGGAACATTTTACAGGCAAAATTCTGATTTTATGTGAGGTCATGGTGGCGTCACTGGTGGTATTAATTGAAACTGCTATCATAGATATAAAAAAGTAGATGAAATTCATTTTTTTGATAATAAGTTGTGACCGAACTACAAAATTTACACCAATTATGTGTCAGGCGAATAGTCAAATTTTGCAAAATTATGAGTGAAGATGTCTTTGTCAAGGTCATAAAGCACTGTAGAAAAGGACACTAAGTTCAATATGTTGAGAAAGAATCTGCTTACATTACTAAGTATGGTAACAAATGTTTATTCTATATGGAACTTTCATTTTGCATACTATGGATGACGGTTGACCTACTTTCTCAAGGTCACAGAGGGCATGTATTTCATGAAATGATTTTTTTTTTTTTTTTTTTGGTCTTTTTGTGATGGTTCTTACGTCTCAACTTGTGTTCACACATCAATATACCATTACAGGAACATTACACATGTATGTACGTGCAAAAGTGTCTGGCATGAGTTGTCATAGTGGTGCCACTGGTGGCAGTTATTGGGACTAACACCATTGGTATTGAAACAGCTTAAATGACTAGGGGTGATCTGGGTTGGTTTAATTTCTTGATACACAGCCTTTTGTTCTCATGATGCATGTTTGTGATACCAAGCAACCCATTGCACTTGAGGTCAGGTCACGGGTCAGCAAAGCCCATTACATTACAGTGAACCTGAGAAAGCTTCACCCTGCATATGAGGATGATTTATTAATTATCATCTTCTAATCTACCTGAAGTACCGTACTGGATGCCGTAATCGTCGCAGCTGAAGGGGTAAAATAATTTTTTCAAAGCCATACCCGCGACTATTATGGTGAATACAGTCTAAATTTCCCGGGGACTTAGCCTGGGAGGAACTTTCTTGAGGATGGAAAAGACCGGCGGCCATGTTTGTTTACGTTGCCGGTATACTTACATGGAAAATTGATTGATTAAAAGTTGTGATCGTCGTCAAAAAGTCTCAATAATGCAATAAAATGTATAACTATAGGCTTACCCTTACTATAATCTGTGTATTCTTGTTCATAGTTTAATATGCAGACATAAAAACTGGGGAAATACGCTCGATCAGTGTTCATAAGAAAAGCATGCATGTTTGCCATGTGTTAGTCACATGACACAGTTGTGATGATTTACTGAAGCTTGTTTATGCAATCTCGCGAGAGTCTCGAAAACAAGATTAGTCATGGCGGCACCCTAATGGAAACGCATGTGGATCATCCACAGTGTTTTTGCAGCAAGATTTAAGAAATTTAAATGACAAAATTTTAAAACAAATACCAAACTTTGATAACTCATAATGTTTTTAAGTAGCCGTATGATAGCATTTACCCGCTGATAGCGAGAATCTGCCACAAAACGACAGTTTCAACATGAAAGTGAGGAGCGAGATTCCAGTTCACTTTTCACATACCGAGACAAAATAAAAAGGCAACATAGGTGGATGTTTTTAAGTTTATTTATTTTCATTTTAACTTTATTCACCAGCTTTAAATCACAGATTTTTGTTCATTCCTTGTCATGAGCAGCCTTGTTATACTTCTTCATGGTGATATCCGGGAGACCATTTTTAAAAATTTCTTTTGGGGTGCGACTATTGTGCTGCACATACCTTGAGGTGTCTTAATCCCCGCTCACAGCTGGGGGTTCGACTTTTGTGCGGGTGAGACTATTATGGCGTCCAGTACGGTACGTATTATTATCTTTCAAATACACCCAGGTGTGATAAAATGAAAGTTTAATGCTTATTTAGTAACATATAGAGAGGTTAAATTTATATCTGCTAATTCCCCATGTTAATCTATGGAGAATAAGTGAGGGTCATGGAAAGTGACCACAAGATTTGGCCGGTCAACCATGAGAAGGATGGGCAGCATCACTTTCAGGCAAATTTAGAACTCATCCATACATAGACTTAATATTGATGAAGTGCAAAATTTGCAGCAAATTTGCATTCTAAGGCCAATGGTGAAATTTGTGTATTATGTTGTGTGACATTGACCTATTTTTCAAGGTCATCCAGCACTTTAAGAAAGGACACTAAATTCAATATCTTGATAAATAATACCAAAAGTACCACAAACGTATACAATGAGGAACATGAGGAAGTTTGGTATTGCATAATATACATGACCTTGACAAAAATCTTCAGGTCATAGAGGGAACGCATTTCAGAAAATGATTTTTTGGGTGATGGTCATCAGCAAGATTGATAGTTGTCAGCATCTTCAGTGGTTATGGCTCAGCTCACATGGCAGTCAGCTGAGCTTGTCATGCTGATAGCATGGGTGGTGATACATCATCTATCCATCCACTTGGCAATAACATTATCAGTTTCTTGCGCTCAACTGATGTCACAGCACCTCAGACATTGCCCAGTTCTGCCCACATAAAATAGTTCCATATAGTTCTGCGGGCTAAATTATTTGAGGAAAACAACATAGAATGTGCACTTATCTGTGTGTCCAATTTGCTACAAATCTCTCAAATTGCAGATTTTTTTCATATATTAAAAGATCTAATGAATAATTATTATTGATGTAGTAAGGTACACATAATGCAAGAAATGATCATCTCTTGTTGTAATTTCACTTGCAATTCTGTGTTTATGATACCATGGAAAAGATAATTGTTCACCTAATGTGACTCATATAATCGTTAGGGAGAGTTTACACTGCATGAAAGGAAGGTATTCGTACATTTGTCAAATTTGCACTGTGCTGTAAAACTATAATTATTTAGTCAAACAAAGTAAAATTAGTAGGTCATCTATGTGACATTTTCCAAGGCAAAGATGTGAATGATTAATTCGTAAAAATAGATTATGCAAAAAAAATATATAAATTGTGTTTCCTCATACAGACCAAAATTTTCTTAGGCTAGGTTAAAGTAAGCATAATTATTTTAGCTCTGCTGACTTGTCAGTCAGCAGAGCTATAGGAATCCGTCTGTGTCCATCATCCGTCTATCCATCTGTCCGTCGTCAGACTTTTTACTTTTACAACATCTTCTCAAAAACTGCTGCATGGAATGTTTTGATTTTTCATATGGATGTTCCCCAGGTGGACATCTACCAATTTGCGAAGGAGATGATCATGCAATAATTTTTCAGTTTTTTATAATTTTTTTCATTTTTGGGGGGAAATTTTTTTTTTCATCTGAAGAACTAATTGTGCAATTGCATTGATATAACACATAGGGTCACCTGGGGTCACCTAGTTCTTTTTTTTTTACCACCGGGCGGTGATGCAATTTTTTCTTATCTTTTATGAATTTTTTTGTGTTAAGGCTATTTTCGACTTCTGTCATGATATATCAAACTTTGGTACCATTGTTCATGTATATAGGTATACAGACCACAGTGCAGGTGTTATAATGCTATAAAAGCAGATGCCAATCAGCAGGTTACAGACCACAGTTGTGATTGGCTGGTTGTGCATCCCAACGGAGATAGTCCGTAATTGTGAAAATACTGTATTTTCAGCATGCTGTAGCTTCTGTTTAAATAAAGTTAGCTAAGTCAGGTTTGCTGCATCACAGAGTTGCTTCATTGGTGGTCATATAGGTGCACAGTCTTCCAGGCCAGTTGGGAACTTTATGGTGGGGAAGGACAATGATGTGACCCTGGCAAGGGCACAGTTCAAACACCTGTATAAAGCTGACATCCAGGTGTTGTTTTGTATTTCAGTTATCACAAATTAATGAGCTGAGAATTATATGGCAAAAATGCCGATTTTTTAGACTGAAAAATGCTAATATGGAAAATAGAAGGATTTATAACTGTGGTCTGTGGCCAGCAGAGCACAGGGTCATCATGATCCTCTTGTTTTTGTTTTTTTGTCTGACTATTTGGGTGGGTGGTATGTTTTCTTTGCTAAATGGTTAACAATTTTAAGTTGGTGGGTGTTTTTATTTATTAATAATTATTTTTTTGGGGTCAGAAGTTAGTTAATGGGGTCGGTGGGGGGGGGGGGAGAGATGGGTCAGTTTGGTATTAAAGGGGAAACAAACATTTTTTTTTTGCTCTAAGAATTTTAAACTGATTTGGTGGTCATTGCAGCTTTTCAAGGGGCAGTGTTCTGTCGAAATAGGCAAATATAAACTTTGAGTAAAGAGCAGCATGGACACCTGCAACAGTGGAAGTAGCGCAAGACGAGCAATTCTACTACAATGGTCCCTCTTTTGAGAGACTACCCCTAGTGCCATCTGAGAAGTGGTCACATAAAGCAGGTGGTCTTCCAAAGGAGGTTTGACTTTTGCACCATCAGCTGAACAACTAACCATTACTTTGAACTCCTGCAGACAAGTTAGATTCAATAAACACGATTCATGTGCATTTATAAGACCACATTGCCATCGTGCTGGCTTGTGTTTACCAGTTTGTTCGTATTACAAACATATTTTGGTTGTAAACTGGTTTTGACAAATTATTTTACCGATCTTGCACAAAATGGGTATCTGGGTTTTTACCTGGCAAGTTAATTTAAAAGTAAATCTTTAAGTAAATTAGATTGTATCAACTGCTTTATGCATATTCAAAAAATAAGTTACGTGAAAATATACTGTATGTGAGGCACAAAATGGTACAAAAAGGTGGAGCTGAAAGAGAATCAGAAATAAAACAGAGAACAAGCTTGAAAAGACAGAGAGCAGAAAACAGGACCGGGAGCAAAATATAAAAGCAGGGAGCAGGGAGAAGGACAGGGAGCAAAATATAAAAGGGAGCAGGAAGGAGAATAGGAAGCAAACTATAAAAGCAGGGAGCTGGAAGGAAGACAAGAAGCAAACTATAAAAGCAGGGTGCAGGGAGCTGGAAGGAGGACAGGGAGCAAACTGTAAGAGCATGGAGGAGGACAGGGAGCAAACTTTACCGGGCTGGATGGCGCGGTCTGCTCGGCGGTTCATGGGCTGGCTTGGTGTTGGCTCGTGGCCCGTTGGGTAGCACTGCGTGGCCTGGCCCGGTCTGCACACTTCCATTTGATTTGGTGTCCATGTAATTTAATTTGGTGTCTGCATAAATTTGTTGGACTCAGAGTCCTATTATTCTTTATATTATGTACCTGCGTCGTCTGTGTTATATGTGTTTATCTCTTATCTCGATGTACTATTCATATGTATTTTATTTTCTCCGTCCACGGAGGTTTAATAAACTATTTAAAAATCAGGGAGCTCGAAGGAGGACGGAAAACAAAATATCAATGCAGGAAGAAAGAAAAAAGGGAGGGGAAACAAAGTGAAAAGGCAAGATAAATCTGCCTGCTATTGTGGGGTAGTGGAGAGCACTGTACTGCGGTATTGTGTTCATCACAGGTTGTCTTCTTGTTGTCATAACATGTCGGGCACTTTGTGTCAGTGCTGTTGGATGTGGCACTCCGGGCAGTAAAGCAGCAAAAGAATGGAATGAAGCGAGTCCTGCCATTTCATGATGGTACAAATCTCAGCTGAAATATCAAACAATCACCCAAAGAGTGAGAATTGCTCTGTCCAGCACAAAGATGCCACCCTTTCTACATGTTCTACAATCTCAAAGCAGTTGATCAGCTAACCGTATTCTTGGTACTTTAATATTTAGCACTTAAGGGCATGGCTTATGGTAGCTAAAAGATTTCTGGCACAGTTTTGTTAATATTCAGGCAGACACATTGCTATTTTTGAACAATTTCATAGCATGTCCAAGGTTGCATAAAATCTTTGCCCGAGGACACTAAAGTTCTTTATGATGTCATGAGATGGCATCAGCTTCCTCATGTACGACTTTTAAAGTTACACATTGGGGTCTCCTTCCCTTGATGAAGGTCCAGATAGTGCATGTCCACTGGCCCGTCACATGTGAAATCCTACGAAACACTGCAGTGGACCCTTTAGGCTAGCACAATACTGGTTTAACTCTTTCAGTGACAACTGTGACTGTTCAAAGTTGAACTGCTCAAGATGAACTGCTCTCAGTTATACAGTAGAACCTGTTTTGAGAGACCACTGTAATGGAAGACCACCTGCCTTTTAAGACCATATTTTCAAAGTCTGTTTTGCTATCTTTCTCATGTTATTGCACCTCCATTGAGAGACCACCTGCTTTATGTGACCACTTTTTGGCCTGCCTTAAGGGAGGTCTGTCAAAACAGGTTTCACTGTACTTGTAATAGGATTCTAGATTCATATTATGTGTGGAAAAGCCTTTCATTCCTGTACTTCCAGAGAAATTAATGTTCTGGTCAACATGTACAGCTTTCCTTGGCGATCTTTGGGCACCAAACATTGGCACGGAAAGAAATTTCTGGATGATTGGACAAATGTGTGATAATGGGGGCAGCAAAAATACCAAAAGAACTGTCATGAGGGTTGTGAAATAAAGTCAGTCTGTCTATCTAGTTTATACATGTTAAAACATTAATATTCATTGGCTAATAATTTGTAGGGGGGTGGGGGGGAGTTGTTTTTGAAAGGGCCCAGTGGTTTATAGTATTCACTAGTCTTATGGGCCTTTAGATTAAAAAGAAAAATTCCTTATATGCAGGTCTTTTTGGTCTATTCTTCAGTTGACCGATTTCATCTCAGAACACAGTGCTGTTCATGTCATGACCATGGATGTGAAGAGAGAGAGACAGAGGTCAGGAGGACTATCATCACTCATAAAGCTAGTAATTAAAGTGCCTCTCCCCAGAGGGAGCCAATTTGGGCCCCTTCAGACTCTGAAAATAATGGCATCTTTGGAACTACAGTCCTGCCTATCATTGCTGTGAACACAGGACAAGAGAAGTTTTTATACTTTTTTTTTCAGGTCTGGTAAAGTTCAAGGTTGCCCCAGGGATGACCTGCAAATTAGATTGCGGGACAAATTTTCAGTTTGCAGCAGGGAGCCATGAGGTGCCATGAAGTGCCATGACCCCCTAATTTAGAAGGTAGTCTTAGCTTAAATTAAGCTCTGCTCATCATGGCTCACTTCAAGCTGTATAGCTGAAGCTGTCGCTGTTCTGGTTTAATATATCTATGTGAGCTGAACATGACTGTTCATAAAACTTTTTCTGCTTGTTTATTTGTTTGTTTGTTTTTTTTTTGGGGGGGGGGAGGTTGGTCCCATTTTGTTTTGTTTTTGTTCCTTCGGATATGTCTGAAGATTTTTTACAGTTTGATCTAACGTACAATACAGTTTACACAATCCCCCACCCCCGACCCCCACTATACTGTTTTTATGCTTGTGAAAATGATGAACCGTCCGGTGCCAACCACGACAATACAGGGTCAAGGGAACCTGGAGTGCGTAATAACCTCCATGACCAGTAGGCTGTGCACAGGCTAATGTACATGTAGATGCAGTGACCTTGCGATTGAGGGTGATGACTGGAACACTGATGTGGGCTCTTTGTCATGTTACTAGGGAAACAGGATAGATTGTCCATTGAGTGCAGTACCTTTTATTAGGTACATAGCATGCATAATGACTGCAAATTAGTGTGCAGTATGCAAGGGCAAGGTCAAAAATGACTGTGAACCCTCCCCTGAACAAGAAGGAGCATGGCCTGTGTTGACTGTCTAACTGTGTCTCCTGGGAGGCTGAATTAACGGCTGTATTGTATTCTTACAAAGCTGGGGGTAGTGTTTTTGTGTCAAGATGTATGTGCGACTTGTGTATGTCAATGCATGTAGCACCACAATACAATACATGTGGTCAAGTGTGGCGGGAATATGAAGTTGAACTCTGTTGGCTGTATGTGCCGAGTGGGTATAATTACAATTAAAGAGTTCGGACTGCGGAATAGGGTAATGACTACTAGGAAGTGGTTCTGGACAAAAGGACACATATACTATGCGGTAAAGTACGTGTACAGCGGTACACATACCTGCTGCTGCAGCAACAGTCAGGAGATGCAATGCTGATTCTTGAGACCGTATTTCCGGCAAACAGGAACCAGTTTCTTTGTAAATTAAGCTGTCAGGAAAGGCCACCTGCTGTGTGTGGCCAGTTTGTCTTAGCTCAAGGGGTGACCACATGCAGCAAGTACTGTAAATTGCTTTCATTTTGCTGTACTTTTTTTTTTTTTTTTTGGTTTGTTGTTTTGCTGATGGCACAAAACAGTGAAAATAAAAGCACAGTGTAATAGTATTTTTACACTGTTTGAATAAGAATTATGTCCAAAACAGTGGAATTAACAATACAGTGAAATGTCAAAATAAAAAACGGTGAAAATTTATACATGTGAAAATAAAGCAATTTACTTTGCAGTACCACTGTGCTTAAGTGCTTTTTGTCTTATAAATAGTATTTGGGGTGGGATATATAAACAAAATGCCATGTCTGCTTCACAAAGGCATGGCTTCTCTAGAGGGAGTGGCCTCTCATCGCAGGGGCCTTATCACAGGGCAGTGAAACAAATCCCATCATGCATCTGTAGCAAGAGGAGTGTCGGCCCATGCTTGTAACCATGGCATTATGAAGTTCCATTCATGAAGTTTAGTTGTGCATTAAAACAACCCATGGCAAACAGAGGAAATGTCTTGAAAAAAATAGTAGTGTGATCCTTTAGTGTCCCATGTTTAACTTTTGTCATTCATTTTTTGTGGTTGTTATATATACAAATACAGTAAAACCTGTCTATTGCGGACACCTGTGGTTCTGGCAAAAGTGTCCGCAATAGGCAGGGGCTGAACTTTTGGGATTTCAGAGTACATCTGCTCTCAGTTTTTGTTCATTATGCCCCTGACACTTTACTCAAACACATCTTAACTTGGGATTTTACAGTTTTTATCTTTTAAGGGAAAAATTGTGTTTGTATGGGCTTACCAGGCTAAAGAAAGTTTGCGTAATTTCTTTTACTAACAGAAAAGAAACAAACAACAAACATACCACAGGGATATCCTATCCTTTGAGTACAGTATAACTGTATATGCCATTGTTAGAAATTGTGAATAACTTCACATGAGTCTCAGGGGGTCCTTTGTTTTAGGCTTAATGACTGATCTATGGAGGTTAATTGTTTGATAGAGAAAGTGTGAGCAACCTCACTCAACAGGAGCACCATTGCTCAGAGACACCTGGCATGTTAGTTGAGGCATTGCAGCCTTACTGCTTGGCTGAGTGAGCTTATTATGTGTTACAGGCCACTGAACAATGGATTAATTAGTCTTGGATTCTAGCTTAACATGCACGGCATTGTTCAGGCATTACAACTTGGAACATAACAAGGATATATTGTGTCCGCAATAGACAGGTTGTTTTTGCATTTGGTATCCCAAAAAGTGTCCGCAATACACAATAGACAGGTGTCCACTGCAGACAGGTATCACCAATATGAAAATGACTTGAAAATATTCGGTTCTGGCCAAAACTGTCCGCATTAAGCAGGTGTCCACAGTAGACAGGTGTCCACAAGGACAGGTTTTACTGTACAAACTCGAAAGGTTAAGATTCTTTCGTGAAGACAGTGATTTCTAACATTGAAAGCTTTTAGTACAGCTTTTTCTGAATTGAGATGCAGTCTTTAAATTATGACCTTTTCGAAATACTCATTGTTCAGAACAATATTGATTTTTCCACCTTGTTACAGGGTAGTACTGAGAAATTAAAAAAAAATTCCTGCCTCCCTGTGTGTACATGGTTTGTGGATATGTATGTCTTTCATTTTGTTAGTTTATTCAACATCATGTTACAATGAGTGCTACGCAAGTCATGCGAGACATGTCTTTGATATTTGCACCAATTCATAGAACCAGACTAGATATTCCAGCAACAAGTGTTTTTAGTAAAAGAATATATTGCAAAAGATACAAAGCAAATACAAGCTGCACAGTTCTTTGAATATGTGCAGTGTACCAAAGCAAAATACAAGCCTTTTTTTTGTTCACGTGAGATGCGTCATGATAACTTAGGTCAGAAATATTAATCACTTTTATAACGTTTTAGAAATGGAACTAAAGTAGGTCTGAGTGCCACCAAACGCAACCAAAAAATGTCACTGCATTTGTGTTCAAAGACAGACAATACACATCAGATAATCAGACCTGTGTAGTTTAAAACACGGTGAGTAGCAACTATTAAGTTATAATTCTGAATACTCACTAAAATAAAAGGAAGTCCCAAAGCAAGAAATAAAGCCAAAGATAGAGAGGGGAAAACCACCACCCAGATATGTCATTTTGCAGTTGATGGTCCCAATTTTTCTTGTCAGAATTTAATTGTCCGCTTTTGAAATGGTACTTCACAGCTGGAAAGGCACTTTTCTGTTCACATTTTTGAAAGAGATAATAAAATGTTACTTGTCTGTGAGATTCAATTTTTATTAGCAACTTGCCTTCCATCTGTGTCAGTACACATACTGTGCTGTATCAGTCGGATTATATTGAAATTGAAACACTTAAAATTCTGCTGACCGTAGGTTGCAGAGCTTCTGCGATCATTCATGGCTCTCTGTCCATCCATAAACGTTTATTTGTGAGCACGGTACAGTCCGCAGTTTTCAAGATAGCCCCACATAACTTGCCGAACTTATCAAGTGTATGAAAGTCTGGGTTGAGTTTGATATTGGTCATGCCACCTACAGTATTATTTAATACATGGGTCAAAATGTGAAAATGTTGTGACCACTCCAGCATTCTTGACAATTAATGGAGGTACATGAAATTTAGCGGGATTGTGGAGGAAGTCAAAGTCTCAGATGCATGTGATAATACTGGTGCCACCTATCCTCTGACAGAGATTCTGAGTTAAAGTGGCTTGAAGGATATAAAATTCCATATCTCGAAATATAATTTAATTAGAGATGCTAAATTTTTAGGATATTTCCGTGCAGATTATGTCTAGTGCTAGTATGTTATGTAATATGAGTGACCTTGACCAATTTTTCTGAGGTCAACAGTCCTGTAAAGTTGGAGGAGGTGATTTTGTAATGACAGGGTGTATCTTGGACATCGATGGCAAAGAAAATCAAGCCTCTAGGTCAAAATTGCACTTAAGTTCCTTGTATATTAAACTCTCCTTTGTGGACTACTTTTGGGATCACTGGGACACAATGGTTGTGTGACCTTGACCTATTTTTCAAGGTCGTAAAGCACTTATGAAAAGGACACTTAATTCTATATCTTTGATAAAGAATAAGGCAAATGATATCAAATGTACCACAAATGTATATCATGTAGAAGTTTCATATTGCATAATATGGATGACCTTGATTAATTTCTCAAGATTATCCAAGGAATGCTTTTCAGGAAATTATTTTTTGGTGCTGGTCATCAGATTGTATGTCAGCAGAGCATAAGGCCCATGGGCCTCTTGTTTTATTTAGTAATTTTTTTTGAAAGATGCTTTGCAATATTCATGCCAACATTATATTCACACATGACTGCCTTAAGGAACATGTAGGATTTCTCGTAAGTGGTGGCATTTACCCCCATATATCAGTTGACATGTTTGCTTTAACATAAAAATGTTAAACAGAACATAGTACATGTACATGTACCTATAGCATTGTTGAATGCGATAAAACAATGGTATCAAGGTCCTGTTTCTTTCATATTGGAAAATTTGTCAAATTTAGGTCGTGACATAATTACCTGCAGTCCCCAGATAAAGCCCACTTCTACTGAATTGGGATTCACAAGTCATTTAGCATGACCTGGTCTGGGTAACCCCCAACCTGGTAAAATAGGGTCACATGTCAGGCCCTATAGCTGGTAAACATAGGGTCTCAGGCCTGGTGCTTTGTCATAGAGATGGTCTCACAGGATAGACCATGGTGTATTTTGAAAAGGCAAGATTTCATAGATTTCGTGTCTAATTAAAAGTTCAACTGGATCAGGGTAATTACTGTCAAATAATTAATAATCCCACATTGCATTTTTGTTTGTGTGGTAAGCACAGTCATTTATTGTGAAAGAACTTGCAGCATACACTCTAGCAGAAAAAAAAAAAAAACCCCGGTCAACATGTGAAAATGTTTTCTGGTCCTGGGGCAGGGACTGATGCAGAACAATCATTTTCTGAAACCCAAATTGAAAAATGACAACAAAATTACAAGAAAGGACCCCCCACCCCCACTCCTCTCCCCCCAAAAAATTATATTGAACTAAATTAACTGTTGAACAGACAAAGTTCCATGTAATATTCTCCACTCCACACTAAGACTGACTTAGTAAGTGGAGTGTTAAAAGAAACACAGGACTCCATTTGTCTGCTAAGGAGGAAAATTTCTTAGGCCAAATGGAAAAAAACATCATCACTTTGCTAGGAAGGTTACTGTGAGAGAGCAGGTTTTATGTCTGCAAGCTATATTTAAAGATGAGTAAATTCAGTGTGCATGGATAATCATCATTTTAAGCTGGTTACTTGGTCTTACAGTAACTGTTATATCAGAGCATTCTATACAAGCCCTGGATTTGAGTCATTGAGTTGTGTGTTATCTTCCCCTCGTAGCGTCATGTTGGTACTCAAATACATTGGAGTCTTCATCTAAGTCAGTTAAACAACTCTTTTCAGCTCTGCTGATCAAAGCTCGCACATCTGATGCAACTGCTCAATCATGTCTGTCCGTCCGTCCATCTGTCTGTAAACTTTTGTTTGTTAGCGCAATACCATCCAGAGATTTCAAGTTAGCCAAATATAACCTTCATGAATTATAGGATGTATGAAAATCTTGGTTCATTGTGATATTGGTGGCGCCACCTACATTATTATGAAATATAGGCGTCAAAATGTGAAAACTTGTGAATACCCTGACATTTTAAATTTTTAGCAGATCGTAACCAAATCTGTTCGGATTGTGGGGGAGGTCGAAGTCTAAGTTGCTGATGATACTATTGGCACCGCCTGTAATTTTTATGAAAATTATGAGCCAAAATGTGTCTTAAGATGTAAAATTCCATATTTGCAAAGTAATTGGACTAGACTTGCCAAATTTATAGGATATATAGACCATGGCCAAAGGTAGAATGTTGTGTAATATCAGTGACCTTGAGCTATTTTTAGGGTCACCATGCCTGTATAGTTGAAAAAGTGATTTTATGATGGCAGGGTGTAGCTTGGACATCAATGGCAATGTCATCACAGCATCAGGTCTATGGGCCTCTTGTATTACATAATCTGGGTGACCTTGATCTTCTGTCCCAAGGTCACTGAGGACATAAAGTTAAGGACTTACTCATTGTTGTCCTGGCACATGCAACAATATCCATCACAGGAATTGTACAAATAAGCTATGATTACAGGTGGAGAAAAATGCCATCTGGTGGACACATTGTACACTAATTGTACATAAGCTTTGTATGTTCAGAAGCCACTTGCGGACTGGCAACTTTGAAATGAACAGGTTCAATATAGCCATGGTGCTTGCAGAGCATTATGCCTCTGGCCCTGTTGTTGTTTAAGTCATCTGTTGTACGTCGTCCATCCGCAATTTACATTTTCGACTTCTCAAAAACCGTCAGCCAGACTCGCTTCAAACTTGGTGTCAATGTACCTTGGGTGGGTCTCCAGCAAGTTTGTTCAAATGGTCATGCTCCAGTGATTTTGGATCTCTTATGATTTTTGTTTTTTTTTGTTCTCTTTTAGGGGCAAATCTTAAAAAAATTTCTTCTCTAAAACCACTAACCCAATTGCTTTAATATCACACAGGAACACTCCTTGGGACTTTTAGTTCATAAATTTTAAACCAGATGGCACTGTGATTTTTTTAAGCTCAGCCGACTTGTCAGTCAGCTGAGCTTATCTTATGGTCCTCCGTCCGTCGTCCATCTGTCCGTCCGTCCGTTGTCCGTCAACAATTTACATTTTCGACTTCTTCTCCGAAACCGTCATCCAGATCCACTTCAAACTTGGTGGGGTTGTGTCTTGGGTAGGTGTCTACCAAGTTTGTTCAAATGGTCATGGTCCATTGAGTTTTGGATTTTTAATGAATTTTTTTGTTCTTTTTTGGGCAAATCTTAAAAAATCTTCTTCTCTGAAACCACTCACCCAATTACTTTGATATCACACAGAAACAATCCCTGGGACACTTAGTTCTTAATTTGTTCACCAGGTGGCGCTGCAACTTTTTTCTATTTTTTTATGAATTTTTGTGTGTTCTGGCTATTTTCGACTTCTTCTCCAGAACCGTCACTCATATTAAGCTGAAACATGGTGGATATGTTCCTTGTAGAAGGGTCAAGCAAAGTTGTTCACTATGTGGGAATGCTGCAGATTCCTGATTTTTAACGATTTTTTCAATTCTGGTACTTATTGGTTAATGCAGCTTTCCTATTGATTACTATGTAAGTCAATGAGCATTCTAATGCTAATTCACATTTTCGACTTCTTCTCCAAAACCGTCATCCAGATTAACTTCAAACTTGGTGGGGATGTACCTTGGGTGGGTGTCTACCAGGTTTGTTCAAATGGTCATGCTCCAGTGATTTTAAGATTTTTAATGAATTTTTTCATTCTTTTTTGGACAAATCTTAAAAAATCTTTTTCTCTAAAAGCGCTTACTCAATCGCTCTGATATCACACGGGAAGACACCTAGGGACTCCGTGTTCTTAATTTGTTGACCAGGTGGCGCTGCAATTTTTTACTAATTTTTTATGAATTTTTGTGTGTTCTGGCTATTTTCGACTTCTTCTCCAGAACCGTTACTCAGATTAAGCTGAAACGTGGTAGATATGTTCCTTGTAGAAGGGTCAAACAAAGTTGTTCACTATGTGGGAATGCTGCAGATTCCTGATTTTTAACTATTTTTTCAATTCTGGTACTCATCGGTCAATGCAGCTTTTCTATTGATTACTATGTAAGTCAATGAGCATTCTAATGCTAATTCACATTTTCGACTTCTTCTCCAAAGCCCTCATCCAGATTTACTTCAAACTTGGTGGGGATGTACCTTGGGTGGGTGTCTACCAAGTTTGTTCCAATGGTCATGTTCCAATGAATTTTGTTTTTTTTATGATTTTTTTTTTCAAAAATCTTTACAAAAGTTTTAATAGGAAAGTTTTAACATGGGGATTTCTTGTAATGGTTATAACTTAAATAATTTTTTAGCCAGATTTACTTCAAACTTGGTGGGGATGTGCCTTGGGTGGATCTCTACCAAGTTTGTTCAATTGGTCATGCTCTATTGATTTTTGGAATTTTTATGAATTTTTTTTGTTTTTTTTTGGGGGGGGGGCAACCCTTAAAAACTCTTCACCTCTGAAACTGCTCACCCAATTGTTTTGACATCGTTCATAGACACTCCCAGGGACACATAGTTCCCAATTTGTTCACCAGGTGGCACTGCAATTTTTTCTATTTTTTTTTTTTTTTATGAATTTTTTTATATGGTTTTGTTATTTTTCACTTGTTCTCAGAACCGTCACTCAGATTAAAGTGAAATGTGATGGATATGTTCTTGTGGAAGGGTCAAACAAATTTGTTTACTAGGTGGCACTGCTTTAGATTCCTGATTTTTAAGTATTTTCAACTCGGGTACTTATCGATCAATGCAGCTTTCCTCTTGATTACTATGTAAGTCAATGGGCATTCTAGTGCTAATTCACAGGACAACTGACACAAAATTTACTGTTTACTTGATAACTTGAGATTTGTTTTGAGTTAGTACTGTGATGCTGCACATGTTAATGTTTTTGTATGAAGGTCATGCTCAGACAGTACATACATGAATGACTTTGACCTCGTTTCTGGGGTCACAGTGCAACATACATGAATTTTACTCTTCATTGTAACTTGAGAACTACTTGAACCTTGATGTTGCACATGTTAGTGTTCTTTTATAATGGTCAGACTTACTCAGAACATGGGGGACCTTGATCCTTTCCCAAGTTCATAGATCTGCAAGTGTGATGAATGTCAAGATCAGCTGAGCATGGGCTGTTCACACAGCCCTCTTGTTCTAACTTTTTATGATTTTTTTTGTAATTTTGACTTTTTCTCCAGAACTGTCTCTAAGATTAAGCTGAAGCTGGGTAGATATGTTCTTTGTGGAAGGGTCAAACAAACTTGTTCGTAAGGAGGCAATGCTGTGGAGTCCTGATTTTTAACGTTTTTTTCAATGCCGGTACTTGTTGGTAAATGCACCTGCCCTATTGATCACTATGAATGTGAATGGGCATTCTGATGCTAATTCACATTTTTGACTTCTTGTCAAAAACTTATATTCAGATTGACTTCAAAGCTTGTGGCAATGTACCCTGGGTAGGTCTCTGGCAGATTTGTTCAAATTGTCAGGCTCCATTGATTTTTTTTGTTTTTTTTTGGGGGGGGGGGGGGGAATCTTAAAAAATCTTCTCTGAAACCGCTTGCCTCATTGCTTTGATATCACACAGGAAGACTCCTAGGGACTCCTAGGTATTAATTTCTTCCCCAGGTGGCACTGCAATTTTTTCATAGTTTTTTTAATGATTTTTTTGTGTGTTATTGCCATTTTGGACTTCTTCTCCAGAACTGTCACTCAGACTACGCTGAAACTTGGGAAGGGTGAAACAAAATAGTTCACTAGGTGGCAATGCTGTAGATTCCTGATTTTTCACGATTTTTCAATTCAGGTACTTGTTGGTAAATGCACCTTCCCTATTGATTAGTATGAAAGTCAATGGGCATTCTAATGCTAATTCACATTTTTGATTTCTTGTCCGAAACTTTCATTCAGATTGACTTCAAACTTGGTGGCAATGTACCCTTGGTGGGTCTCTAGTAGATTGTTTAAGTGGACATGCTCCATTGATTTTTGGATTTTTTTATGAGTTTCTTTGTTCGTTTTTGGGTGAGATCTTTAAAAAAGAGCACAGGAATCTCATAGTCCTCTTGTTGATTTTTGTTTTGCATGGTGCCCATGACAGTATAGTGTTCAATACAACCACTAGGTGGCAACAGTATAACTACTGATGACTAAAAAATAAATGGATATAGATTACAGTTTTTATTTCAGCTGGCAATTAAGTCAGCTCGGGTTATAGTATGGTCTAGCATCCACCATCTGTCTGTCCACAATTCACATTTTCAACTTCTCTGAAATTGTCGGCCAGATTCCCTTCAAACTAAGTTACAAGGCACCTTGGATGGGTCTCTACAAAGTTTGTTCAAGTGATCATGTTTCAGTGATTTTTAGATTTTTTTTTTTTTTTTTTTTTTTTTCATAAATTTTTTGGCAAAATCTTCTCCAAAACTGCTCAGCCTATTGCTTGGCAATTGCATCTAGGGACACTTCTGGGGACCCCTAGACCTTAAGTTGTTCAAGAGGTGGCGCTGTGATATTTTTCTAACTGTTTACAAATATTGGTGTTGGAAGGCTATTTTTGCATGACTTCCCCCGAACTGTCACTGAGATTTTTCTGAAACTTGAAGTGTAGCTTGTGGGAGGGCTAAACAAAAATGTTCACTAAGTAGTGATACTATGAATCAATGATTTTTAACAATTTTTTCAAATCGCGCACTTGTCGGTTAATGTATGCATTCCTACTGATTACTATGTAAGTCAATTGGGATTGCAATGGAAATTCACATTTTTTACTTCTCCAACACTAGAGTGGGACTTATTATTGGTTGAATGTCAAGGTCAGCTGAGGACAGGATATTCACACAGCCCTCATGTTTTTTTTTTTTTTCTATGTGACATGCGCTTTTGCTCCAGCTAGAAATAGTTAGCTAGGGCCACTTTAAAATATGAATTCTTGTGTCTATATAATACACTTGAAAAGTAATAAATAGATACACGTTGTTACATAATTATGTGTAAAAAGCATTAGGACCATGGGCCTCTTGTTTGTTTTTGAATTGCACCTTTATGAGAGGACAATTCAACTTTATGTCTTTCATCAGAAAGGACTTCAAAGGCATCAGGTAGAAAAAAAAAAAACAGCAGCCAGTTTTGGTCACGATGTCAGGTCAGCATGTATATGTGGAGGGTCATGAGAAATGAGAAAAAAAATTTGGCTAGTGGATAAGGTCTGTGTTATCTGATTTATTGCAACTATTAAATTTCTATTAAAGAACACAAGCACAAAAAAAAAAAACAAAAACAAAAAAAAACCCTCAAAGGCAACTTTAAAAAAAAGCACTAATGTAGTTTTAATGTATATTGTCATTGGTTTCAGGAAAATCTCAGAGAGCACATCATGCGTGTCATGGGCAAGTAGAATCATGTTTCTTATGACAGATAGATGGATTATAAATTGTTGGTGGTTACATACTAACCAAAATGGTCGGTGTACTTGGTGTATTGAGTGTCTTCTGGTGCATGTCTATATTTGTCTACCTGCTGGACCATGCTTTGGGTCCTTGGTGTCACGTGGATTCAAAGTGGCGGACTTGTTACGCAGGCAAAATGGACGCAAGTGAATGGGCCACACGGATGTTTGTGTCCGTCGGTTGATGTCAACTAGTTTGGGCAGGTGAAGGTTAAGAGCATCATAACCCCTGGCTATATGTATATGTGTAGGTCCAGCCAACCATCATCTATCAAGCCATGTTGACGCAGCCAAGAGGAGCCCAGGGAAAAAGCCTGAGGCAGCAACCAGGTCACACGTCTTGATGAAGAGAACAGGAAATATGCATACATTAGAGCAGTAGTTGGAAGTACGTATCATGGTGGCGTTCGGTAAGGACGTCGTATCATGGCTGCCTCCCATAGCCAACCGTCAGACAAAATGCAGTACGACGTACCCATCCAAGTAGCCAAGCAGTCTCGTATAGAAGGCGGAGAAAAAACACAGGAGTCTGGGTCTACCGTGACCACATCTTTACGTAAACACCTTGGCCATGCCACGGAATACCTCAATGGTCGAATCTCGGTTCTTCATGCCAACTTTGCACAGCGAAACTCCATCTCGGATAGTATTTCTGAATCATTTACAAGGTACCTGTATGCAGAAACATATGGCATGTCGTCATGGTAATGTGGCAAACCATTTTTCCTGTTCAACTTGCTATTTTCTAAGTACTCATATTGTGAATATCTGTGCATGATTTTGATGGGAATAATGTGCATTTCCATGTTTGGCAAAATGGTTTTGCCTCATGGGCATCTACATGTACATAGTGTACTTGAATTATTTCATGAGTGGTCAGCTGGTGTTAGAGACCTTTGATTCAGAAGTTTGGTGTGTTGAACACGTTGAACTCTCAGGCCGGTATTTTGTGAAAAAAAAAAGCCATTTTTTTTTCAGTTGTCTGGACACAATTATGGGGTACATAATTGTGATAAAAAGCCCAGTCCAAAAACACAGACATGCATGTTTATGTGTATTTGATGGGTATAGTTGCTTCGTCACAGTGCCAGAGGCCATTCAGGCAACAACATACATCTTGATACTATAATGTTATATGTATATTATATATCCGCAGGCCTGTTTCAACCTGCACTGGGCTGTGCAACATTCTCACAGCCGTAATCTGTACTTAGTAGGCAATAAAGTTTACAGTTCTCTTTCCTGGTATAATAAAATCTGTTTACCTTTTAAGATCACCTTGTAACAACACAAAAATAAGCAACTTCACACCTGTGGATGTGACTTCTGTACAACATCAGTTCCCGCGCCACGTAAATAAACACGTTTAGGGGGCAGTTTCTCATCAGAGTATAAACTATATCTAAAACCACTGTGCATGCTTGCATGATCTGCTCAGTGGAATTGTACTCAATGCTTTTGGTCCTGTAATTGCAGGGGGGTCTTTCAAAAGAGGGACTGCGTTGTCCTTTTGTACATTAGGTGTGGCAGTTTTTCCTATTTCAGGTTTGGGAAAAAGGGGAGGCCAGTTTTGAGCATTTTTGAGCATTTGTAGATTTTGTAATGAAGAGATTAAATAAGTTCCCAAAACCCCACCAGCAACCTGTAGTATAAGACGTACCACATCGTCAAGATGCCCAATAGCCAGGGGTTAATCTAGGATTGGGGAAAAGGGGCCTTTTGGATAAAAATTGGGAAGAAATTTTTTACGTTTTTTGGGGAACCCTGCATGATTTTAGATAATTTCAGATGATTGGAAACAAATTTGGGGCCTGTTCTTCGAATTGGAAAAAATAAAAAGCCCCCTGAAACTCAGTATGGTAGATTAATCCTTGAATAACTCATGTACGAGTGTACAAGAACAATGGCTTAATTGACCTGTTCATAACTGAATACACAAGTCATGCCCCAGTGGTCTTGCCTGATGTCCTGCAAGGGTGTGGGTATTTTGTAAAGAAATGCACCTGGAAACCGTACATTTTCCCTGAAATCGGCCCACAGAAACCAGGGATACATTTTGCATGAAAAATGTTGAAAAGAAGTTTTTCAGTCACTCAGTGCATTACATACTGAAATGCTCAGTCAATGGGGCAATAGACATCTTATTCAAATTTATCAAAGTTTGCAGGGCTTTCTCTGTTGTTCTTCATGTTCACTCATGCATTTCACACCCAGGCACTATTGTGTTTCAGTTATCTGATTTCAATGTTTTGTTTGTTATAGTCAGTCAGTTTTTAAGACCACCTGCCCTACAGGACCACGTTTTGCTGGCAGCAACGTGTGGCCTTTGCTAGGCAGGGACCACCGTGGTGACCTGCATTCAACAGGGCACTCGGCCAGTTGAAAGGGTTGGACAAAGTTAACTATGACAATTGCCTGCCCTGCCCTGGAGCCATTTGTCTGACAGCCACAACTTCCTGTGTCTAGAACACGTTGCTGCAAATTACAAACAAATTGTTTTGATTTATGTCAGAGGCGGTACAAGACCTTTTTTTTTATGATGCAAATAAAAAATAAAGGTCAAAATTTTGAGTTTGTAGAAAATGACAAGTAACCAGTATCATTATGTTGTGGAAAAAGATGTAATTAACAAGAGTGCTAGATAAAGGTGAATTATACATACTGTACAGTAAACACAGAGCTCATGCATCTCAGCCATTTCAGTCCGTCTGTGTGCATTATGGTTGTATAAACATAAGAGATAATGGAAGGAACCTCCAAATGTACATTTATGGTTATTTCCAGGAAATGGCTGCATCAAAGATGATGATTTTTTTTTTTTTTTTTTTGGGGGGGGGGGTTATCTAGTGTGTAGACTATAAAATACTACAAAATCTTATCAGTGATTCTTTGTTTAGGGATTAGTTCTCTTGCAGCGGGTTAATAAGGCCATTGAAAGGCCTTGCCTTCGAAGTGTCATCAAAAGACCAGGTCTCTAGTTTCTGTACACAAGATTTGTAACAGTATAAATCATATATACATGTATACATATATTATAAACTGAGAAAACATGATTGTCTCCAAATTTACTGTTGATCATGATGCATACAGGAGTTCAAGGAGGAAAATTTGACTCATCAAAGGTAATTACCTTTGATGGATTGTGCTGACCGAAGAGTGATGCCTAATAAGTTTTTAATTAAGTAATTTGGAAACCATTAAACAACTAGTGCTTTATTAGTTTGCAGAAAAGAACCTTTACTTTGTGTCAGATTGGACATGTTTATGAGCAGAAGTCAAGTGGATGATAATAATCAATGGTTTGCACAAAATTATGATGATCACGTTTTATTGTTGTAACAGTATAAACATTGAGTGACTGATGTTATGAAGTGCAAAAAAGTAAATTGCTATTTTTTCAGCTTCGGGAAAATGACTGCCTTGTAGGACATCATAAGTGAAGTCAGAGTTTTATTTGGCAATAAGTAAAAGTCAGATTCTGTGATGAGACACAATAAGAAAATAACAAGCAAAGTAAAAAATCGGAAGGTCTAAGTGGTGCCTGGTGTGCATGATTATGTTTCTTTTTAAACCCAACTGGCAGAAATTGGTCCATGCTGTTATGATGTCTCGCCCCAAAACGTGAGCCTAAATTGCCCCAAAGTACCCATATGTAAATTGGTGTCTACTTTAATAATGTTTTGACATAAATTTTTTATTGATTGAAAAAAGGTGAGTGCTGTAGATTGGGTCCCTAATCATAGCATACTGTGAATTTATTTAATTTCACTGAGTCTTAATTTTTGCTTATTTCCCTGATGCCTCAAAGCTACTGAAATCAGAACCCAGTGAAAAAGATTTTTAACACAGTATGGATAGGGCTTACAACAAAAAAAAGGTAATTTAGTTTCAGTGAAAGGTCCAAAATACAAAAACTGCTGGAATTAGATCCCATCAAAATAAACTTATTCACAGCACCTGTGGTCAACAACTTTCCATGGCATGTACTGGGTGCATTGTACTGAGGAAATGTGTTGACTTGGCCCTCTTCCCAACAAGCAAGGGTTAAGTTACCAAGCTGAGTGTTGTAATTGCAGCTTACTTTTGAAGTGTTTTAGTTGTGTAAATTTTGCACCATATTAGATGTACTGTGAGATGAAGGTGTTACAGTGAAACCTGTCTTGAAAGACCACCCCTAGGGATGACCTAATTGTGGTCTTTCATGAGAGCAGGTGGTCTTTCATGGGAGGTATGACTAAGATGGGAAGGTAAAGCAAAGTATCTGTAAAGAGTGGTCTCCCAAGACAGGTGGTCCCTCATGAGGGTGGTCTCTTAAGACAGGTTTCACTGTATTGTTAATGTTTCTACTTACAGGATCATGGGCCGACTAAACCCAAGTAACAACACAGCGCCTGCACCTCCAAAGAGAGACTATGGTAAGATGTCAATACATGCCTTCACATTGTAGCCCTGTGTGTTGAGATATTCATATAATTATATCAGTGGCAGAAACTTGTGCCCATGCATACATTGTTATAAGTTAACCCTCTCTGCCTTGAATTAAGACTGAGTCAACAGGTATCTGTTAAAGACAGCTATTGGCCCAGTCTGTATGTAAGGGGAACTGGTTAGTAATTAATGACCAGTCACTGGTTTCACTTTGAGCTGTGTCTGTTAAAATTTTCCAGTTTTGACAATCATGTGATTTGTGTGTGAGTGTGGTTACGAAATTTGACATCCAAACAGTGAGCATAACTGCTGGCAGCTGTTGTAAAAGGGAGTGGGTGAAATCCATACTATTAACGATAATTAGACGGTTGATGTCCTTCTGGGTATCTGAGGAGTGCAGGAGATATCCATCTAATGAATCTATTTTTTTTTTTTTTGGAGGTGACATCTTTTTTCTCTCTTTGTTTTGGCTCAACCATAATTTTGTAGACTGTATGTAGCCAGTTCTCCAGATTGAAGCACATTGTGCAAGGTTTTTCCGGGGACACCCTTGGAAAACAGTTCCAATATTCAACTTTTCTTCCCAGGGAATTGGAAAGAAATCCTTGGAAATGTTAGAGATTGGCTGAGGCTTTATAAACACACTTTCATCACTAAAGAACTTTGTCAACCTAAATATTATATATATGTCTTGAAATTGACCATTGCTGTATACAGGAATTGGCAATTGTCACACGAACATGAAATATATATTTTCGGCATTTCCTTAATGCTGGTGGATTTAAGTCCCCGATTCTGGAAATATATGCCGACTCAGTAAATATACTGCATTACCGTGTTGATATGGCACTCGCACATAACTACCTCCATTGAACCATTCTTTTTAGGAATGGGGATTTGGTCGAGTGGATATGTGCGTTTCCCATTTCAGCTAGGCGACTGGTGCCAAAGGTTGCAGGTTCGAGTCCCGCTCGTTCCGAACATGAAATATATATTTTCGGCATTTCCTTAATGCTGGTGGATTTAAGTCCCCGATTCTGGAAATATATGCCGACTCAGTAAATATACTGCATTACCGTGTTGATATGGCACTCGCACATAACTACCTCCATTGAACCATTCTTTTTAGGAATGGGGATTTGGTCGAGTGGATATGTGCGTTTCCCATTTCAGCTAGGCGACTGGTGCCAAAGGTTGCAGGTTCGAGTCCCGCTCGTTCCGAACATGAAACAATGTGTAGCATGCCGATTAGACTCTTATATTTTTTTCAAAAGGACCTTTCGTTCTACATGTCCTGATACCTGTGAAAACATGGAATGGTCCACGCCGAGAGGCTTCGTCAGGTGCTTTGGGTGCAATGACAGATCTCCCAAAGAAAGCTGTTGATTCATTAAATTAAATGCGGAAAGAGTTAACAAGCAGTTAACATCTTTTGTTGTTGTGAATTATGTGGAGACAAGTACAACTGTGTAAAGTTCTTCAGGCGAGAAGTAGTTTTGGGTAATAATTAGCATTGAAAGAACCAAGATTGGGACCAGGCTTGTAGTGCAACATTCTGATTGTGTGTTACCATGGTTACAGGACACGACATACATGAAACAGAGCACACAGATGATGAAGATGCGGGATGGGACTCTGACGAGTTTGATGTAAGTACATACTTGCAACATTCATACATGACAAATAAAATGCCTTCACCTGGACAGGATGATTGTTTTGCAGAACGAGTGACCTTCAGTGGTCAGCACAATGTGTGCAGATGGTGATCTTAGATAGGAGAGGTCGCAGTAAGCAATTTTGTATGTGTTTGGCTGAATACACAACTCAATACACAGGATTCTTGCATGCTAGAGATATGTATTCCTATAAGATTCTATGTTAAAGTAACATTCAAAATGTTGAATAGTTTTGCAGCAAAAGTTATCAAATTTACAAAGGTATTTTGACTGTTTGTACAGCCATTTACCACAAGAAATTTGGTTTTTCTAAGTAGAACAGTTCCAAGTTTTATAGATGCAAATTGCAATGTAAACTAATGGAAATACACCTACGTAGCTCGCCTGCCTACAGAGCAGCCACGTGAGCTAGTTTATCTTGTCCGTATACATGTACATGTACTTACTTTTCAGTTCTAAATATTTCTTCAATCCCAAATGCTGGACTAGAAAATTTACCCAGTGTAGCTCACTTGTCTTGTATCAAGTGAATGAAAGCACTTGTATAAGCTTCCCAAATTCTTCTCAAATTTTGTGGGTCCCCCCCCTTTTTTTTGGGGGGGGGGGGCCCTGAAGAAGATCAAATTCTTTTAAGAGACATACATTTCTAGAGAAAGGAATAAAAGCCACTAATTACCATGATCTTACCATCTTCCAGGATGCATGCTTTTGATGTATAAACAGTGCTCCCGCTGTCACTTGCAAATTGTTAATTGTTTCAAAATATAAATTACTGTCGCTTATAAAATCAAGTCGTGGAGTGGCAGACTGGCAAAAGTGACTTTGGCAAAATCTTGTGGATGTGGCTGCAAGACTAAAATTTCGGAATGGCGCCAAGACAGAGTACATCAGATCAGAGCTGTTGACTCGATCAGTCTCTAGCTTAGTGCTGAGAGGATGAACCCTTCGCCCACTCAAATCCCCCCAAAGTGCCAGATATAGTTTGCCATCTGCCTTAAAGTTTTTACTGAAATTTCTTATCAACTGGAAAATATTTTTTGCCGAGATTTGTATGTAACACTGCTCATGACGTAATGCCCTGGATCAGTAAGTTGGGTGCTGTGTGCCCAAACCACGGAAAAAGGGAAAGTTATCGATGTTGTCATACTCTGACCAGGAAAATGTAAAATTACCACTGGTTTGAGCCATTGGCATGCAATGATTTCAATAAAAGTTTGTTTTTTTTTTTAACAAGAAATTTGAATGGGGAATCTTGATAATGGTGCAAATGAGGAGGTCAACTTGTTTTCTGACTGGAACTGATAATATTAACCTGGAGCACACATTCCGAAGTCACGTTGGGTGATGTGTCATGCATGCAGTTCCTGTTCATTCAAGGTATGGTCATGGAATACGCTCAGCATTACATGTGTTATGTCTGCAGCAACACATAATGGGAGGTACACTGTACATGTGTTCTCATGTAAAGTAGCTGTGTATCTAAGGGAAGCAAGCCTGGATCACTGTCCTTACATGTCTATTCAGTAGTATAGATACAAGCTTACTGTGTCTTTTTTTTTTTTTTCTTCTTGTTTGGAACAGCCCATGTTCCAGATGGAAGAATACAATTATGAAAACAGAAATAAAGTACATATAATACTGGTAAATATTTTTTGTAGTTGGGAATCATGTTACAACGTGTCCAAGTTGGCACATGAAACTCTGTATGTGTAGTCAAGTAAATGTATCGACCACTTCCTTGTTTTGAAGACCTTAGATTACATGTACATGGAACCACAATGCATCATTGTTTGTGAATGTTGGGGGGGGGGGGTTGTTTGTTTTGTTTTGTTTTATTTTTTTTTTTACAAAAATGCAAAGGTTGACTTGTCCATTATATAGGGACAGCACAGTCATCAGTGGCTCCCTCACAGTTAAACCACTTGTGACCTTGACCTCAGTACGGGGACAACTTCACACAATAGCTGCAAAATGCCTGGCACTTTCACACATGTACCCACAGAGGCTGACACAACGCGCCTGAAGCCTAGAGAGGCTTTGTGGAGAAACTGTGAAGAAGGATGTGTCCAAATTCCAACCCAGAATCCCACAGACAGGACCTCTGTGGAAAGAAAAAAAGGAAAGGCTTTAAGGAATTAAAGGTCAATGTCCACTTAGTGATGGAAAAAAAATGGCAATCAAAGACTCTGCTTTCTAGTCATACAAAGCTCAGTTGACTGTATTGCAGCTAGAGGCTACCAAACAATTGTCAAATATAACTCACGAGAGAAAAGTCGAGTGCCATTCAAATGCCACTCACGATCAGAAAGTCCTGGAGTGTTGTCCTCACTGGAATGCTGCCCAGGAAGTACATTAGTCTCCAACTTTGTACTGCACTATTTGTTCATGAAGGAACCTAGAGTACCCACTTTATATATCTCTTTCCGAAAATATACAAGGGTACCTGAAAACTGCCACCAGGGCACCCCATTTTGTTGATTTTGTTGATTTCTTTGTCAAACTGGTTCTGAAAAAAAAATGGCGGGCTACAGTAGGGACACGACTAACCTCATAAAACAGAATCGAAGCATAATAGGCCCTCTATCAGAAAAACTCCCATCTGATCACATTCGATGTAAATTCTCTTTACACCAACATACCTACTTCTGATGCTGTCCCAGGGCTCTATTGCATGGTAGGGACCACCTTGAAAAACTCGGCGCTTCTGAACTAGTTCGGCCGCTAAGACTGATTCTCACTCGCAACAATTTTGAGCATCGCACATAAGTGGCACAGCTATGGGTTCAAAAGGAGCTCCCTCGTTTGCCAATATTTGCAGGGCAAACTTAGAGAAAAACAAACTGAGGCTGTTTTTTTTTCTTTTTTTTTTTTCTGTATCTGGACTCGAGGAAAGACACAACTAACTGAGTTTGTCTCCCACTTGAATTCTTTCCATGAGACTGTCAAGTTCTCTGCCCATATCTTCAACATGGAGATCAACTCTTTTGCCACTCTTGTCAGAAACAACTCGCAACCTGAAGTGTTAACCACTCTCGATGTTAAACTGTCACACAGACATGCACACCTATATCTGCATTGGAGGTCTTCCTGCCCGTAACATGCTTTAGTTGGGCAGACCATACAGCCAGTTACTCAGGATCAAACACATTATTTTGCAGTGAAGCCACAGATCATGAGGCAAGTTCAAAGAAGATAGTCAAGTATTATGAGCTGAGAGACCATGATCCCACTGGAATACTAATGTAAATTGCTTTTTTTTAATGTGTTTAATTTTTCATATTTTTTGTATTTCATGGTAGTTTTAATTTCTTTATGAGGTAATTTCTATTCAAACAATCTTAAAATACTATTTCACTGTGTATTTATTTACTTGGTTTTGTTGCATCAGGAAAATGAACGAAAATAAGAGTACAGCGAAATTAAAGCAATTTCCAGTATAACAAAAGCAGAAGTGGACCAGGTCGCCAGGTCCACCGCCTTGTTACCCTCACGGACTAGCGACACAGTACAGTCCAAAAGTTTTTCCGTGATCACTAAATTCAACCCCTCACTTCCACCTGTCATATACAGTTAATCCACAAACACTGGATGACTCTTGAAGCCTCATCACATATTGAAACTTTAATCATGCTTCCGCCATGGGGGGAAGCATGTGGTGCTTAGTCCCGTCGTCTGCCGCCGTTTCACATCTTATTTTCTTTATATTCCTGCCCCATCATGACCTGTTGCCTCTTAATTTGGTGCAGATAATCTCTGGGTCTGGAAAATTTGTCCCATATAATATATAACCTTGAGGTCAAAGGTCAAGGTCAAATCCTTGTTGCATTTTCTGCTAACTCGGCAATGTTCACATATTGGCTTATACCTTCTTAATGATACATCGTAGGCCCAAGATTACTATCAATTGTTAATAGGAAAGTACTTATGAGCTTTCAGTTTGTATGGTTTATTTCAAACCTGGGGATGCACATAGTGTTTAGTCCCATCATCTGCTGCTGCCGCATACATGTATCTTATTTATCTTATCTTTTATGGTTTATTTTAAACCTGAGTGACCTTGAAAGGTCAAACTGCGTACATTCCAGTTGATTACTATGTAAGCGAATAGGTATTGCTGAGGATCGCATTTTCGACTTCATCTTCAAAACCATCAGCCAGAATCACTTCAAAGTTGGTGGGGATGTACCTTGGGTCAGTTTCTACCAAGTTTGTTCAAATGGTCATGGTCCAGTGGTCAAGGTCACAGGGCAATTCTTAATTTTATAGGGTAATCCGTTTTTTTTAAAATTGTATCTCTGGTTGCTATTGACCCATTCCTGCCTAATTTGGTACAGATGGTCTATGGGTCTACAGAGTTTTTAATCATATGTTAATGGATGACCTTGAGGCCAGAGGTCACAGGATGACCTTGAGGCCAGAGGTCACAGGGTGATTCTTATTTTGATAGGGTATTCCTTAATTGTATTGTACCTCTGCCCCCTATTAACTCCTTATCGTCTGTTTAAGTGCAGATAATCCATGGATTTGGAGAATTTTTTTTTCACATGAATGTGGATGATCTTCAGGCTGTAGGTGAAGGTCACACAGTCCTCAAAAATGTTGATTGGCTAACTGTAACTGTATAAATTCATAGATAGAAGTCTGGTAATCGTGCAATGGGTAGCCTCTCTTGAGGGGGAGCCTTATTAAAGGGGGTCCACTGTGCAGCCAAATCCTGCTACCTGTATATCCAGCAAAAGTCACAACAAAGAATGCAGTAAGGACGACTGCAAACACTGGACCTGTCTGGACACTTGAGGCAAAGTTGCAAGCACACAAACAGGGAAAACATTCAAAGTCCCTAAGGGAGGATGCCGTGATAGCTCTCAATAAACCTGATACATGCCCTCACCTATGTCACATGTAACGGAGAGTATGTGGGTCAGACGGTGCATCCACTGACAGGTAGATTGCGGGAGCTGTTTTGTTACATGAGTAACAAAGCCGTAGCGCAACCCCCAGGGCAGACATTTCACACAAACTGACCACCATAGGCTTACTAAAAAAGTTTATAATTTAGAATACCGTGAAACCTGTTTGAGAGACCACTGTGAGGAAAGACCACCTGCATTGTCAGACCATGTTTACCATGTCCCTTTTGCCATCTTTCCCATGTTATTTCACCTCCATTGAGAGACCACTTGCTTTATGTGACCACTTTTTGGCTTGCCCTAGGGATGGTTTCTCAAAACAGGTTTTACTGTATATGTAGAGTTCCCCCCCCCCCCCTCCCATAATACACTGGACAGCTGTGACCAGAGTGGGAGAGATATTAGTAATTGGATTGCACCCCATGGAACCTTTGGGTCTGGAATATAGTGGGGAAATGAGCTGTCTTGCTTTGTCTTGTGCTAAAATGTCATGTTCTGAGCTCTTTTCCCCATGACTTCTCTGCTTTGGTTGACACTTTACCTGCCTCATCCACTGGAAAACCACGCACAAGCTTTCTGTACTGTGTTGTCACACAGGCTGATGTTCATGTTCCCAGGGCTTTGTGGCACCCTTGTTCCACCTGTCACCAGCCTGATGAAATGCACTCACAGACCCCAGCGGTTAATTTACGGCAGTCTTATCTTTTAAATCTACTGGGATTCAAAACATCTTTTGTGTCATATTTTACTGAGACAACCCCTGTCACAGTGAGGCCCAGGGCCTCAGTACAGTGCTATCATGAATGCATATCTTGTGTAGCAACATAAAAGTTATCACTTGGTTTATAAGCTAAGGCTGAGATTTTAGTGCTATGCAATCATGAACACGTGTTTTGTGTAGCAACATAAAAGTTATCCCTTGGTTTACATACATGTATATATATATGTGTGTATATAAAACTTTATTTCAAGAGGGTAACTTGGTTAGTGAATCATCGCTAATCTCCCCTGAGGCCCTCATAAAAGTACATTTAAGTGTAAAGGTACAGAATATTTCATACACTATACAATAGGCAAGACAGGTAAACACACATTGATTACAAACAACAGCTAAATTAAGGACATCAAATTACCAAACAACTCTTAGCTTTCTAAACAGGCTTTTACTTCAGTTACCCCTCTGTTCCTGACCAGTGGTGGAAAGCAACAAAACTGGCAAAGCTTTTGTTTAGTGACCTCAAGTCATTGTGACCATTGGCCGGTCATCTTGCTCACGCATCATTATACCACCCCATAATGTATGTGTACAGTGGTACCTGCTGTATGCAACCTCTGCTGTGAGCAGCCGCATTCCTTTTTGTGGTCACAAGGCTCGGACGTAGGAGTCGATTTCTTTGTAAAATTTACCTGTAGTGACAGATCACCTGCTGTATGTGGTCACCTGTTCATGGCAGAAGGGGTGGCCACATACATCAGGTACCACTGTATTAGATTCTGATGTTGCCAGAACATGTCCATGATCTGTAGTGTCTGTGACTGTTATTCTTGCAGGACTCTGTAATTTGCATGTCTTCCCGCCAGGGACAAGTAAAAATCCGATCAGGGCAAGTTAAAATCTCAAAGCTCAAGTCCTGGTAGCAGGTAGGAACCTTGGGTGTCCTAAATGAGATTTATGTACAACGTAGATGGACAAGCAAGTTGAATGGAGGGCTAGTTAGATGCTCAAACTATCAGCCATGAGTACCACAGCAGATACAAAGAATTACAGAGCCTGGATCTGATTGGACTGTATAGTGTCAGACTGCAAGCTTTGTAACAATTGGCCACCTTCGGGCTGCAGTGCTTGTAACGTTTGGTCTGATTGGACTGAAGTGGCTGTAGGTTGGGATCATTGGCTTAACAGAACTGCAGCATTTGTAACCACTTTTTTGATTGGAATGTAATGTCTCTAACCCTTGATCTGATTGGGCTCAAGTGTTTGTAACCCATGGTCTGATTGGTTTGTGTTTGCAGGCAGAGCCAGAGGAAGATTATGAAAATCCAACCAACACAAATGGCAATTATGATGGTGAGTTGGTCTTTTCCTGTGTTAGATATACACCTATCATGGTTATTTAGCCAAGAAAAATGTCATGTAGCATCTGCTGTTGAAGACTACCCCAAAAAGTGGTCTTACATTCCAGGTGTTCTTTAACCCTGTCCCCCTTAAAACGCCCAAAACTGGCGGACAGTAAAATGTCCGCTGCTTCAGCATTTTCAACTGATTTCAACAGTAATGAAAAGGAATTTGACTGAGAATTATAAATGAGACCTACCAAGATCACATGCCCCAGGTCAACAGCTTTCCTTGACATGGGTCGCTCACTTAGTGCCCAACCCAAGCCAAGGAAAGCTGTTGACTCGTCTTAATTCCAAGGTGAAAGGGTTCAATATAAATACAAAATGAGTGTGTGTGAAGAGAGGGGTGTAAAGAAGACGTGCAGTGTCTCACCAGAGGTAGTCTTGCTACCAGGCAGCTACTGTTTATGTAAACCACTGTTTGTCAACTTTGTATGTTCACAAACACTGCAGTGGTCTGTCTCTGGTGAGGCCGTCCTCTTCATATACATAAAGTATCCTCACTCTGAAAATTGCTTTAATTTTGCATGTTTTAATTTTCATGGTTCTTCTTTTTTTGACATTTCTCTGTCATTGTTATGTCACTTTTTTCCAAGGACATCATTCCTATTCAAGTAATGTTAAAACACAATTCACTGTGTTTTCATTTTCATGGTTTTGTGCCATCAGCAAAATCAGCAAAAATAAGAATGCAGTGAGATTAAAGCAATTTACAGTATATTGTATTGCCCCGCCATAAGAGAGGCCACCCGTTCTATTGGACCACTTTTCTAGCAAGCAGGGTAGTGTTGGCTTCAACAGACGGAAATGACAGGGACATAATTCTACTTGCTGTGTCCTGAAATGGAACAAATTCTTTAGACACAGCTGTATGTGCCAGCGTAATATGTTTGTGACACCTACCAGCATTTGTAATCTGAGGACAAATAGAAAGTGGGTGAGCCAAAGTGGGTTCTCTTACAGTGGCAGTCCACTGAAAACTACTGTAAGTTTCACCCAGCGTGAAAGGATCAATTTTGCAAAATTATCTTTCAAATGTGTGATACCTTGCAATTGCATTCTGATAGAATGAAAAGAGGATTGAAGCTTTAATTGACAATACATATGTGTATATCTTAAAATGTTTGGTTGGTGTTTTTCGTATTAACCTATATGTGAAAAATTAGGGTCGTGAAAGTGACCACTTACTGTGGGCAGTCATCCACAAACAGGACAGTCAGCATCACCTATGGCCAAATTTAGTACCATCTGAAAACATTGTTATTCTCTTCATTGTCTGGTACATGTGTTTACTTCTTCCTGTGTGTGCACGATAAATGAGAGACATAATTTCAGTATTGACCAGTTCCATGCATACACTTTGTTTGTTCCCGGATAAACAATGTATTTGTGAAGCGCAAAATCTCGTATTGACCATGCTTATGATGTATGGGGGACATAATTGCTGGTACACAATGTATGTGTGAAGGGCGTATATTGACCATGCTTATGATGTGTGTGGGATATTATTCCAGTATTGACCAGTTCCCATATGCATACACTATGTTTATTGCCTTACATATTTGATGTATGTGTGAATGGCAATTCCTCATATTGACCACTGTACATCTATATATATATATATATATATATATATATATATTGTTCAGTGCTTTCACTCCACTTTTTGACTTTATGCTATGTATATAATCTAGGGAGGATATGTTGTACTTCCCGCAATTAGCATGCAGTGGGTTTAGAAAGTTAGAAATAAAATAGTTGTCAACTCACCAGATTCAGAATATGTATGTCAAGGTAAATGCAACTATAGTCAAAATGTATGTATACTTGGTAAATTTTGGAAATAATAAGCATTTAAATTGAGCTACAAGATTTCTGAATTTTTGGAAATTGTACATTGTGCCCATGAATACATGCAAAATATAGTGCTGTATGGAGGACGTTGACCTACAAGGTCACTGAACCTGGCAATCTGGCCTGGGATTGAAACAAATGTTATGATTATGTTATATAGGTTATGACAGCTTAGTGTTAGGCCCATGGGTTTCTTGTACACTCTGTTATTTTTCTCTGTGATACATGCACCTCAGTTTTTATTTATTTTTGCATGGTGGACTTGGTATACAGTCGTGCATTCTTGTCTGCACCTGTGTGGGATATATTTGGAAAAAAATGGGGTTTCAGGCCTTAAGGAAGCAGGGAGATGGTCTGCAGAGAAGGCTACCCATCTTAGCCCTGTTACAGATCCTTCAATACACATATAATTGTGTCTACCGTGTTGTGTCATTCTGGTGCCCGTGTCCCCTTAAGCACCCCCTCCTGTTTTGTGACCCAGACTGTGCTTACATAATGTAAATATTGATAATTTTTTATGATTTGTCATTCAAAAATTGTGTTTTAATATCCAAAACAAAAGTCTTGAACTTCAGTCTCACATTCTGGAAATTTCTGAAGTGCCTGAGGCACTTGCCTGCAAAGCAGACCAAGTTACGTGTTACTACACTTGGTCTGCCCTTCTTCGACAGGATTTTATTTATAGTAAGGGAAACAGAACTATACTGTGACCCTCCCCCTTGACTGAGACACCAATCAGGAAGTTCATCATTATCACCTGAACCAGTAACAGCCTCTGGTCCCTAGTGTACTGAAGCCTGTTACCATAGTAACCATACTCAGCCAATTAGAAACTGAGTCACTTTTCCAATGCAGAACAGTGACCTTGTCAAAGAAGGGCAGACCCCAGCGGAGTAGACAAAATACGCAGCTTGGGTCTGCTTTGGAGGCAACTAAGGCACAGAACAGGAATGAGACAAGACTAAGACCTCTCCAGATTCATGTGCTAATCTTTAAAGGTGTACAGCAATTCCTCTTGCCTGCATAGACAGACCCTGGTCACTGGGGTAGCTTTTCTTTTTTCTGACCCTATGGCAATACGAGTTTAGTCCTCCTCGAAGGCAATAGAAAAATCATGTTATTAATAGCAGAGCAACTTGGTATGTCTACGCAGGCAACAATTCCTCAGAATTTCTGAAAATGCAGTATTGTCCAGGTGGATACATACAATGTCAATATTGTGTGCTATATGTCTGCTTGACAAGTCTGATAACATTACTGACAGTGGTGCACTTTTGTGGAAGAGAGTGACAAACCAGGGCATGTTATCTTGAAAGGCAGTTCGTGTGTACTTTTGAAGTTTCATGTTTCCTGCATGCTTTTATCTAGAGACGATTAATATGTGGAATATGTATAAACTCCTTGGTTGACTTCTTTGATGTAGCATTAATATTTGATCAAATGAAAACAAACATGTTTGCTATGAGCATACAAATCAGACATTTTAACGGTTGCATTGTTGGGGGGGGGGGTGAGATTTAAAAGAAATATTTGCATCATACATGAGCTTCGTTTATCATTACATCATGATTTGTGATGTTTCCTGCCAAAGTTGTGTCACCAGAATAGGCCAAGTCACAATCTCTACGTGGCTGTTCTAAGGCAGATTTAGGCTGTGGACAATTCAATGCAAGAAGTGACCTTTCCCTTTTCAGCTTCTTAAGTTACCCTAGTAAGCAGAATTTAACTTCTTTTTTTGTTTAAATTGCCTTCCTGGACAAGTTTCTTGGACAAAAACAACGGGGAAGAGCAGTGATCAGAAACACAATAAGAGACTCCTCACGACTGAGGCAATCTGTTGCCAGGACTATCCATGGCCTTAATGTAGCTGTATTTTAAGTGTCGCTTATTTTGCTGATGACACAAAACTGTGAAAACAAAAAAAACACCATGAAATAGTATTTTATAAGCTGTAGGAGGGCCTGTGTCCAAAATAGGGAAATTGAAACTTTGGTTAAACACCTGAAGTAGAAAATCTGGGAAAATTTACAAATAAGGCACATTTACAGTACATATTAAGTTTGACCCCTTACTGGTCCTGTACTAAGTGTGTGTGTCTGGGGGGGGGGGGGGAAGGTCGGAGAAGGTGTTTCCAATAACCTGTGACAGAAATAGAGGACATGTTGAGCAGATATGCCGAGTTGGCCTACAAATTGAAAACTTTGTCCTTTTTTTGTTTAGTAAATGCTTTGTATGTTCAAGTGAAAATCACAGGACAATACAAGAGGATGGAAACATTTATTTCTTTTGATCAAATGATAAAGTTCTTATGGTTATTTTTGTCCCGAAGCTATGCATAGGTGACATCTGGTGGCAAACATACAAACTAAGCTGAAATGGTCCTGGAGATGACGTGCACCAGCAGTTTGGTGTTGTAATACTCTAATATACCTCAACATATGCTATCATTGGTTTGTAAAACTGGCACATCTAATGGGGGAAGTTATGTGTTTGTTGCTAAAAAGTTCAGGACATCTGTTTCCTTGGAATTACTTTTGTTCGGAGCCTTCAATGCATTGACAATTCTTTCCCTTTTGTGGCAGATGAGCTCACATAAGGTTCTTGACTCTTTCAGTGCCAAATTTTGGACTGAGCCAACAGCTTTTCTCAGCACACATTGGGTGCATTGCGGCCCAATGCACGCTGAACAAAGCTGTTGACCTGGGATGTTCACTCTGGAACTATAGGCATGCTGGTACTTGAAAGTAAAAACCTTTTTATGAGGAATATGAATCAGATATCCTTGTGATAATTCAGACTAGTTTGACGTAAGTAGATCGACTTTAGTCCTGCTTGGCACTGAAAGAGTTAATCCTTATCCACTCATGTGACCCCAAAGGGCCCAGATGTAAACTGTCATCTGTTTTCTATTAGCTGCCATGTCAGCAGAAACAGTTTTTGACGGGAAATGTCAATAAAGACCTCGTATCATGAATGCCTGTCCCGAGTCAATAGCTTTCTTTGGCATGGATTAAACACTATGGGTCCAACTGACACCATGACACCAAAGGCCACTTCCACTTCAGTCGTGGTCTGACCACAAAAGGGTTAATTTGACATAAGCATGTGCTGCCCTCTTTTGGCGTAGCATGTGACTAAAGCATTTAATTCACAGACCCCCCCCCCCCCCCAAAAAAAAAAAAAAGCCAAGAGACCTCTGGAAGCCCTACAGAATTGCTATTTGGTTTACATTTGACAAAAAAAATGAACAAAATGGTTGAATATAAAGTACTGCTGTTGTTTTGGCATAGCATGGCATGACATTTATGAGTGGCCCATGAGGATAAGTTTTGTTCTTTATTATAGGGTAACTGCTTTATTTTATTTTGACAGAAAAATGAGTGGAGAAAGAGGAAAATTGATATAAGACTCCAGAATGATGTGCTCCGATGTTACGATGTCTTACTGCACCGGTGTCTGTGTTTCACACTGTTACTGAGGGAGGGTGGTGTTGGGGGTGGGGGTGGGGCTACTTTTTCCTTCCAGTTGTATTTTAGAGATACGCAGCACAATGACTTTATTCGTAGCAGGTTTGGTACAAATGTGTGTTATTTAAGAAGCAATCACATCACTGGTGTTGCCTGGTGAATACGCTCTTTCCCTTTGCATTAATTTGTGATGAAAGGGAAGTCTATGACATATGTTTAAATGTCAGTAACTCGCTCTTAAGTTGTGAATGAAAAGTGTGTGTCGTTACAGAGGCCTGGGACACCCCAGAACGCGTCAACAGCGTAAGTATGCTAAGAAGTGAGATTTAGACCTAACGTTCTGTAGGCCTACATGTACTAGCGTAACAGCCATGTTGTAGGTGCCTGTATGCACACGGAAGTCATTGCTGGCATATTTCGTAGCCAGCTGGCATGCTGTCAAGTTCAGCACATAGAAAATGTAGACCTGCTAGCTCATCATTTTGTGTTTTATTTTGTTTAGCACATTGGCATGTCGATAGCTAATCAGTTGTTGCTGGGCATGTATGAAACTTCATTGATGTCACTAGCTCCAGAACTTGTGCACAAAATGGACCACAATATTTTGTTCAAGAATCTTGGCCTGGCTTAGTGTCAGTTACGGAGTCTGGCATGTCAGTGGGAGGTCGCTGTCTTAGACATCTCAGCATGGGTCAGGATTTAGTTTGCCACAGCATATTAGCATGCCATGGTTTCAGCAACAGAACTAGCATGTGGTGGGAATGTGTTCAGCAAAGCCTGAATACTGAAACAACTCAACGAGTTACACCTGGTGTCATGTACACTGCAGTTGCAGATGAGAGACCTCGATCAGTTGAGTGAGTCACCATTGGAGAGACCATGGCTCACCAGGGCAGCTTTGCACAAGGAAATCAAACTGATGTCAAGGGTCAGCTTGCGTAGCAAATTGGAGAAATTTGTGTTGGGTTAATACGTGTGAGAAACTTTGGCTATGCTTGAATTCAAAACAGTTTTCAGGTTGGGTGGTGGCATGTTTTGATATTTTATGAGTTTGACTGCACGCACCTTAGTTCAGGTTGGTGGAGTTTAATGAGTACATCGGTGGATTTCCACGTTACATGTGCTTGACATATCATTTTGACTGCGTTATACATATATATGTCCTTGTGTTGGGTCATTTCATGGTGCATCATGTGATAGTTCTGTAGTTTGGCCCCAGGTGGCAGTAGCTGAACCAACTTTCATGCACCTGGTTTTGTTTTCCACCAGTGAACATAAAGAGTTTATGGTGTTGATATTCCAAGAAGGTCGGTTATGCGTGTGAAGGGCTATAAAAACTGGCCGTTACTGTATTTGCAGATGAAAGTAAATGTCAAAAAAAAAAAAAAAAAAAAAAAACTAACTATCTAGTACATCATTGTACAAAGTACTTGTCCAGATCAAGACCGTGTATATTCACAGACCATTAAGTCTGCATGCATGAGGAAAAAGAAGAAAAGAGTTTCACATTAACAGCCTACCAGTATTTTGCTGGTTTTTTTTGCCTCCATTGAAGTTTCTCTGTGATCGTTTAACTGCGCTTTGAAGGGAAAGTTTAGTATTTCCAGTCATTTTCAAGTGACCTGAAATGGGTACACAGACTACAGTGTTCCCCCCTCATAAGGCCCCACTGATGAGTGGCCAGCCCCTGTCCACAGGCCACTTCACCATGCAGTAAAGCTGGTATTTTCAATTAATTCTTTCAGTGCCAAGTGCAACTTAAGTCAATCAACAAAAGTCAGACTAGTCTGATTATCACAAGGATCTGGATTCACATTCCTGGTAAAAGACCTTTCATTCAAGTACCAGCATGCCTATAGTTCCAAAGAGAATACCCCAGGTCAACAGCTTTTCTCGGCATGAATTTGGCACATTGCATGCCAGGAAAAGCTGTTGCCTCGGTCTAAAATTTGGCACTGAAAGAGTTAAGTTTGCCCCCTCGGGAGAGACCACCCCTCTCATATGGCCACATTGCTGGCGCACTTGATTGGGTTGGTGGATATAAGACGGGGGACCACTGTACTCCTTTTCAGCTCCCCTTCTGGTCTCCTTCTGGCCCCCTTCTGGCCCCCCTTCTGGCCCCCCTTCTGGCCCCCCTTTAAAAAAAATGGTGTCCCAGTTCTGGTCACAATGTGAGAATGGAATTCTTGAAAACCTGGCCTACATGTACTTTTGGTTTTTATTTCAAGTGGAAATGCATCAGGAAGAATTATTTGGTTCCAAGCATTATAAAAAAAAAATATAAGCATTTTCTGAAGTTGTTCCCCAGACCCCCCTCCCCGGGTAAATACTTATGAAAATATCAAATCATCTCTAAATATTACGTGAAATTATGGATACATATTTTTTAATGAAGTATATGCCTGCAATCTGCTGAAATATGCTGCATTGGGTGTTTGTTTGGTTAGGAGTTTTTTATAAAAAAAAAAGATCTGATGCATTTGGATCACAAGGTGATTGCTAATATGGCCAGCCTGTCGGTCGTTGTTTGTGTATATTTTCAAGACAGTCACCTTTTACATGCTCTTCAAGTACTTACATGTGTACAGTGAAATATAGATCAGGGACGGAAATGATAAGCCTAGGTCTTGATAGGGAAGTGCTCTTAATATGGAAACCAAAGTCCATGTATGAAATAATAGGGAGACTGGACTACCAGCTCTGATGAGCGCTCCCTTGAGACTCAGTCAATGGCTTTCTCCAGTGAAAAATAATTAACTCTTTTCACTGTCAGCTGCCACTTAACTACTTAAGACAGGATGCTCTTAATTATGATAAGGATACTGAATTCATGTTGTGAAAAGACCTTTCCTCCAAGTACCAGCATGCCTGTAGTTCCAGAGAATATATTAGTCCTGGTCAACAGCTTTCCTCGGTACGCTTTGGGCACATTGCGTGCCAAGGAAAGCTGTTGACTCATTCTAAAATGTGGCACTGAAAAAGTTAAAAAAATGGCATTCTGAAACACAGACATCAGAAAATCAGGTCCTGCAAATCTGTCTTAAAAAAAAAATAGAATGACCCTGCTGTTCGCCTTGCTGTCCATTTAGCTAAGTGAAATGTAGCTTTAACCAAAGCATACGGTTCGTAATTTCACACTGTCTACAACTGCTTAAGGCTTTTCCTTGGAATTTTTATATACAGTGGTCCCTGTCTTGAGAGACCACTCCAATGACAGACCACCTGCCTTGGGAGACCACTTTTCAACTTACTTCGCTTTGTAGTACTTTTCTTGTTATATGTACCTCCTATGAGAGACCACCTGTCTTGAGAGACCACAATGTGGTCATCCCTAGAGGTGGTTCTTGAAGACAGGTTGCACGGTATCATTTGAGCTGGCACATCAACAGAGTTTGGTCCACAAGTGTTGTTTCGTTACGTAAGCATATAATCTCAACGGCAAGGCCATGCGAACATCACGTGGCCTCTCACCATGATATCCCACAAATAAATCTCCAAACACAAGTGCCGCATTTGGACAAATTAACATTGGCATATCTATGCCATATCAGCATTCTTTCTCAGTTGATCTTGCTATTATGTTTTGGGAGAAAGGTGACCTTCTAGCATGGCAACCAGATTGGGGGGGGGGGGGTTCCACTTGAATAATTGAAGGCCAGTCATGATATTAACCCATTTCCAACTGAATCACCCTAAAGTGCTGAAATGTAAATTGCCATCAGCTCAAATGTTTTTATGTCAATTTCATTTCAAGGAAAAATAGTTTTGGGGGGTCAGAATTGTAGATAAAAGATCTATCGGGGTGAGAATTATACATAAAACCTATGGACAGGCTGCACTGAGTGACCTGCCTGTATCCAAACCCACACTCATAACTGTGTCCAGACAATACCCAGGTCTAAAATGTAAAATCTTGAACTAGGTGATTGACTTTGACATAGTAAAATTTGATGGCGCCACCTGCAGTATTACAGAAGGCATGGACCGAAATGTGTTGAAAACACATTTGATACAGCACGTGGAGAAGCTGTGCCATTTTAGTTTATGCAAATTAGGAGAACACACAAAATTTAAATGTTTAATAATATCAAAATGATTACGTCCATCCTGCACTGAGGAAAGCTACTGACCCTTACTCTGGTCAGTTAAGGGTTAATATGAAAGGTGTATACAGTGGTCCCGTGATCTGAAGCCTCCCCCCCCCCCAACAAGAATCAGAATCCTCCCCCTTTGCAGAGGCCACTTCTTCACACATTAAATATGGTATTTTCATTTTATCACCCCCCCTCCCCCCCACATAAGGCCAAAAATCTGGTGCACTTGGGGTGGCCTTATTAGAGGGGGACCACTGTTGTAAATATAGTAGAGGCTTCATCTGTGGTCTCTGGCCCCGGATGCTGAGGATAGACCGAGTGTCCCGGTAGCCATTACACTGTGCACAAAGTGGTCTATGCTACTTGTAGATATCTAGCTGTGCCTGCATCGTGTGACCCCCTGATCTCTCTGGCACCCATTGTCATGGCAATTGTTAATTTAAGAGGAAGGTTGCCCACTGTGAGTGCCCACTTCGATCACGTTTGAACCATTTCCCCCTGTGAATCAGAACTGAACCAACAGCTTTTCCTTGATGTGATTTGGGTGCTGGACCCATGCCAAGGAAAGCTGTTGACTTGGGACATGTGATCTTGATAGGTCACATCTACAATTCTCATTCCTATTGGTTTTCCCAACTGTCTGTACTCTCAGACGGAAGAAAAATCTGATCAACAGCTCACCTGGGAATGCTATGGGTGCATTTCACTCACAGCAAACCAAGGAAAGCTGTTGACTCAATCTTCAGCTTCACACAGAAAGGGTTATATTCCAGGGACATGATAGGGTACATTTTGTTGATTTACTATGGTATCATGCATGCATCTGTACACAAACAGTTTCATTAAATTGGAAATAATTTTGGGGACTTCTGTGCTGGCCGGTACATTATAAATTCAGCAGAATTTTCTCAAATTCTCTCAGATAAGAAACCCCCCACAAATTATTTTCAGTAAGTTTGTATAGAAGGGGGCGATGTCTGTACTGTTGGCAAAGTGCCATGGTGGTCCTGCCATACTTATACATGTATTCATCTTGTTTGTGATGTATTCTATACTTTGAGTGTTCTTGGTGTTTATACCTGTTCTATATTGAATGTTCTAGCTGCATCTGCTCATTATATATTGAATGTTAATTCATCATTCCACATTTACTCTTCCTTGTGCATCTGCTCATTATACATTGAATGTTCTTGCTGTAACTGTATATCTGCTCCTTCTAGAATGAATGTTCTTGGTGTACATGTATATCTGCTCATTCTAGAATGCATGTTCTTGCTGTACATGTATATCTGCTCATTCTAGAATGAATGTTCTTGCTGTACATGTATATCTGCTCATTCTAGAATGAATGTTCTTGCTGCGTCCACTGATTCTAGAGATGACTGACCTCGAGTATCCTCTCTCTACTCACGCTTGAGTATTTTATTTTCAAAGCTGCAGACAGCACTTCAACAAATGACTTGTGATTCGTGGACTGGCGATGGCTGTATCATGCTTCAGGTGACTTGTACCAGCTTCTAGCTTTTTGTCTCAGTTGAGCCAATCAGGAGGCTTGTTACAATCAGTTCAAGGCCCTTGGGACATCTTCACTTCCAGCATGCGAGCATGTCTGGTTCTGAGTTGTGGGTTAGGATGTTATCTGGTCGTGGGATCATTATAATTTTGATTTTATCTGTTTATTTTTTGTTTTGTGGGTAGTTCTAAGATGCAGTCACTGTCATATTGTCTCGTCAGATAATATGCAGATTAGCACAGTCAGCTGTAGTTGTGTAGAATTGTAAACGCAGGGAGACACATGCACGTGTGTGCACTTAACCCTTAAAGTACTAATCATGCCTATAGTTGTTTTCTCATTACCGTTAAACATATAATGGTTAAAAGATTCCAATTCCTCATGAAGATACCTTTCATTCAAATATCAGCAAGCCTAGTCCTAATCAAAAAGTAGTCTAGTTAACAGCTTTGCTTAGGACACTTCGTGCACATTGCACGCAAAGTGTCTCAAGGAAAGCTGTTGACTCAATCTTACATCAGTGCTTTAAGGGTTAAGGGCACAAATGGATAAGGATTTATTGCACCAAGAGATGTACATCAAAACTTAAGTGAGATGTAATAACTGTGCAGCATTTCAGAGTGCAACACTGACACTAAAAAGCAATGATTAGTATTATAAATTGAAAAAAAAACCCAGAGAAAAGAGGTTTAATTGGTTCAGGGCTCACTTTGATGTCCTGTCATGACATCTCATATTATGACGTGTTAGGGGCCATTGCCTCATGTGGTGATTGGTGAACCAGAGACGCTCCTCTGGTTTTCGTTACCATGGTTACCTGTTTCAAAGTCACGGACAGTTTTAGTCATGTAGGTATAGGGGAAGTACATGTAGTGTTTGCATCTTGAAACAGATCCAAGAATTAACCATGGTCAAGCATTGGGAACTGCTCAGGTGTTCAAAGATGCATGCAACAGATATACATATGGCAAGAAACTTGTGGCTAACCACATGAGCACCTTGACTAGCATGTTTTGAAGAGTCAAAGTGAGGCTGTGCATGTGGCATGGCCTGTATATAAAAGCCTCATGCCTGATATGATGCATATAAAGGCCTATATACAGGATCACAGTGAACCAGTAATATAAATATATAAATTATATATTATTAATGTGTCATTTATAACGTAAGAAATAATTTGTATCAAGCCATGGGTACTAAACTTCTTGACTGCAGAAAGTTCTTATTGCCGTTCTGCTTGAAGTTTGGGGCTGTTTCTGTGGATGGATATTATTTTAGTTTGAATGTATTCTTTGGCAATAATTAATGCATGTTTGTAAAGGGTCAAAGCCAAAATTAAGTGCTTCAAACCCATGTTCCATAGCCCAAGTTTTAGGCTTTAAAGTAACTCCATGAACAGCTAGGTAATAGTCTATCATATCCTTACCTCTGCATTGATTTTTCGATATTTTTTCCAAGAAAGTCTGAGCTACGTGTAAGATTGGGAGAGAAATGCTTTTCTTGAGTATGTGGCGGAGAAGTACTTCAACAATCCTCCTACTTTCAACTGTGAAACACCAACAGTACAATGGGAGTTCAAGATACATCTTGGCAGAAAATGCAGAGGAATTATCAAAAGCAAATTGAAGTGATAACTAGAAATAACAGATTGAGCTCTAAATTGAAGTGATAACTAGAAATAACAGATTGAGATTTTCAGAGCTCTTTTTAAACAGTTTTCAAGGCATATCACATGGAAGCTTTCTGATCTTTCATTCCTCGGTATTTGTCGTAAAAATTGGCAAGGGGGCGCTTTCTTTGTGTTCAGGTTGTCGAAGTGAGATAGCTGGAGTGATCTTCACCAGATCCGTTTTACGATGGCTCTAATTTGTAACACCATAATCTTGCAAGTTGTGACAGCATCGTGTTTGCTATATGGCTTGTGATAATCATGTTGGAGGATACAATTTGCAATGAGGCACATTTTTACGTTAGTGTGCCATCATGTATCACACAATGAATGTCATTTTAAATTAAAAAAAAAAATTTCCATATATTGCCAAGCCTATCAGAAACACTGACATCATTTGTATATGTAAAAAAAATGACAGGAGGATTCAAGAAAAGTGAATCGTGAATCCATCACAGTCTTATAAATACTAACATTTCACACAAAGTCATTATACTGTATGTGCATAATAGACGTTCACTGGTGTTAGGTGATCTCATCTCTGCAGATTGGCGAGAATTTTTATGAAATTCCCACTGAACAAAAGGATGATACTGGGCTACAAGTTGGCTTGGGCTCACAGAGGGCCTTGCCCAGTTTGATGCAAACACATTTGCCCCTTGGGGACCCCTCCTGTGGCTCTTCTGACGATGAAGGTAAGAAAGCACGTGGTAGAGGTCTGCATGAAGACATTCAAATTGACCCCCTGAATTGTGTACCTATTGGTTTAAACGTATTTTATTCAAAAAACAATTGGCTGACAGGCTCACCAGCCTATATTAGGGCCTCTTGTACATATATGACGATACAACAATGAAATTGCGAACACCAGTACACAGATAGTTAAACATACAGGACCACAAGAAGATAAAGATAGGTGGGAATATAAATGGATGATTGAAAGTGGAAACTTGTCTTGACCGACCATCCTGGAGAATGAGCGAATTGTGTGGTCTCTCAAGACAGGTGGTCTTTCATAGGAGGCACTATAAGGTGAAAAGTGCAATAAAGAAAGCTATGCAAAAAGGAAGACCTTTTGAGACAGGTGATCTCACTGGGATGGTCCGTCATGACTGTCTACTGTATACACTTTAACCCTTTTCCCCCCTTAAACTGGCTGGTGGTCAAATGTCATCTGCTTCAGTGTTTTCAACTAATTTCAACAGCAATGAAAAACAATTTGCCTGAGAATTGTTAAGGAGCCCTGTCAAGATCACATGCCCCAGGTCAACAACTTTCCTTGGCATGAGTTGGGCACTCATGCCAAGGAAAGTTGTTGACTCCAGTGTCAATTCAAGGGGGCAAAGGGTTAAGTTGCCATTTTGTTTGCCAGTGGCTTTAATCGTGCGTACTTCACACACACAAATGACTCATTCTGCAATACAGAGTTGCTGGTATCAAGATTCTAAGGATTTAAACATAACGTTACACACTGATAACTTCCTGTTCTATTTATAATTTGCCCACTCTTATAAAAAAGATTTTTTCAGAGAAGAATGTGCTTTCATACACCACTCTGAACACTTCCTCTTACAAACTGTCCATGTACACAAGTCGCAGAGGGATATTTCAATTCTTTTCTTGGGGGTTCCAAAGAAACTCCCTAAACAAACCACTGGATATGAATATGGTGATTTATTATCTCCCACACATATCTCCCCCCCCCCCCTCCGTCTGGAGGGGGGGGGGGGAGATATGGTAATGTTGACTGTCCGTCTGTCTGCCGTGGCATTGTTTCCAGGCCATTTCTCCAAAACTATTACACTTAGCAATCTGAATTTTTTAGGGATTGTAACCCTTACCTGCTAGATGGGCCTTGAGATGGTGTTGTGTGGCTAACTATTCCCCTCCATTAGTAAATGAGTGATGTGTGTTAAAGGTCTCAGAACGGTTTACGGGCCTTTTGTGCAAAACTATTACACTCAGCAGTCTCAAATTTTTTGTGGCTTGTTGTCCACACCTGAGAGAGTTGCCTTTTGATGGTTCTGTGTGGCTAATTAATCTCGTTCATTAGTTAACCAGTGATGTTCGTTAAAGGTATGAGAAGTGCTTCCAGGCCATTTCTCCAAAACTGTTACACTTAGTGATCTGAAATCTTTACAGAGCCTGTCATATATGACCTTTTGAGGCTGGCATAGCTCCTTAGGGTGCTCTCAGGACAGAAACCATTGTATTATAGTTACCTGGCTGGCAGATATGGAGAGCAATAGCACCACCTTTCCTAAATATATTTGGCAAAACAGCAGGAAACACCTGCAGCGCTATCTCTCTCTTTGTTTGTTTGTTTGTTTGTTTGTTTGTTTCTTTCTTTCTTTCTTTCTTTCTTTCTTTCTTTCTTTCTTTCTTTCTTTCTTTCTTTCTTTCTTTCTTTCTTTCTCTTTCTTTCTTTCCTCCTTCCTTCCTTCCTTCCTTTTTTCCTTCCTTCCTTCCTTCCTTCCTTCCTTCCTTCCTTCCTTCCTTCCTTCCTTCCTTTCTGTCTTTTGCACTCCCTCTCTTTCTTTTTTTCTTTTTTTTTTTTCAAAGCAGAGGGACACAGCATGCAACATCAGCAACATGATATCAAGTAAAGCGAAAGTTCCTGCATTTGTTTGTTGCCAAAATCTTGTATTATAATAATGTGAATTCTGGTTTTGGACCTTCACCTTGCTGTAAAAGCTATAAAACACTCTCCAAAGATATTTGAGGTGAACTAATAGGAGAGTCATTCCATTGGGGGTATTCCCCTTGTTTTTTGGGGGGGTGGGTGGGTGGGGGGGGGGCGGAGAGTCAAAAGCAGCTCACCTGAAATGAGTGTAAGGGACTTGAGAGTGATTACCCATCTCCGAAATGAAGGTCTGAGTGTAGAACTTCGCTTTCACCGTTTTCACAAGTCAGGTGACTTGTCGCAGCAGGTCTGTGTGTGTCTTGTATCAATCCTGCATGCATCCACCAGGCAGTGCCCTTATTCATGTCCCTGTGTGATCTGCCACCAATATTGAGACATTGGGTCCGTGTCCTATTTAGCAGATCTCTTTAGGGGTGTTACATGGGGAGCCACGTCTGTCAACAGCTCACATTTTAAAGCTCTCAAGAGCTGTTTGCTGCAGGCTCTTCAAGCATCACGAGAATCTGCCTAGGGCGAGTCTCTGGGTATGTTCAAGTGGATGTGTGCCAGTCATTTTTGGATCATGTGAATTTATTGTCAGTTTTTATTTATCCATTTTTGTGTGTGTGTGGGGGAGGGGGGGGGAGTCTTCCGAAAATTTCTTTCAGAAACTGCTTGACCAATCATGTTGAAATAGCTAGGAATACTTCTGGGTACCCCTACAGCTTACATTGTTTACCAGCTGATGCTGTGCTTGTTATTCTATTTTCTTCAAGAAGTGTTACGTGTTTTTGTATTTTCAAATTCTTCCAAAGCACAAGTTGGATTCTCTTTGTGTAGGTGCAGTTTTCTCTGGAAGCATCCAGCAGATTTACTTCAAACTTGGTGAGAATGTACCTTGCATGGGCCTTTGTCAGGCGTATTCCATATGGGATATACTTGAGTGATTTTCAGCATTTTTTTTGGTCATGATTTGTTTTGTTGATTTTTGAGGGGTGGGGTGGGGGGACCTTAAAAATTATGCTTGTCTACAAAGTTCTGCTACAGTGGTACCTGTCTTAAGAGACCCCTCCAATGAGAGACTATATATCTTTTTAAGATCGCTCTCTCAGAACACTGTGCAATGTTTGCCATGTTATTTTACCTCTAATGAGAGGCCACCTGTTTTGAGAGACCATACTTTGACCTGCCCTAGGGGTGGTCTCTCAAGACATGGACCACTGTATTTCAATTGTAATGAAATTGTATTAAGCGACACTGGTGGTTACCCCAAGACACTGGTTTCTTAGTACAGATGATGCAGCTTTTTTCTTCAGTTTTTATGAATTTTGTGTATCTTTGAAATCTTCAGTTTCTCCCAGAGGGCATGCTAGATTCTTGATTTTGTTTGATCATCTCCAGGCCACATAGTGAAGGTGCTGCTTCCTTTCCTGGTTTTTAAGCAAATTGTCAAAATTCCATATTGATTGATAAATACAAAATTGCATGTTTAATGAATAAAAACTAGTCTGCATGTAGTTTTCCCTAAACTTGGGCTCTTGTTCCACGTGAAACTGCAAAATTTCGGGACTGTTCAGTTTTTGAGCTCTTTTTCTCTGAAAATAAGTGATTTTCACTGAAAAAAAAAGTGCTTTTCAATGTTTCTGGCTTTTTTTCACATGAACAATAAAACATAAATCACAATTCGTATTTTTTGGATTACAATCACTTATTGTAATCAGCACTGAAAATGTTAAGCTATGATTAACCCTTTCAGTGCCACATTTTTGACTGAGTCAACAGCTTTGTTTTGGGTGCGTTGAGCCAAAAGCATGAAAAGGAAAGCTGTTAACTCATTCCATACCAGTGCCTGATTTTTCCGTATATTTACCTAGATTTTAAATGACAATTGCATGTTTAAATTCTTCATGGAAAGAGCTTTCATTTAAGTAAAAACATGCCTATAGTCTTAAGTCAGTGGTTTTGGCACTGCCTGGCAAGTCATGCTGCAGCTGTCGCAAGGGCAGCTGCAGCATGACTTGCCAGGCAATGCCAGAACCACTGACCAAGGCCTGTGACCATAGTATGGAATGAGTTAACCTGGAGTGCTAATTATATACCATGCAACTGAGGCATGCTGGTACTTGAATGGAAGGTCCTCTTACAAGGACCATGAATCTAGCACCCTTATCATAACTCCCAGCAGTTTGTGTTTAGTTACTAAGTTCAACTTCAGTCACAGGTGACACTAAAGAGTAGAACTGGACTGAACGATATCATATACTGTGAATACATTTATTTTCCAGCGCATTTAATTTCTTTCTTTTTTTTTCTTTTTTTTTTCTTTTTGCATTTTGGGCCTTTTAATTCAAATTCATTAGTTTAGTTTCACTTCCAATCAATGCATTGTCATTTTTTTTTACTGTTTTTGAAGCATCAGAGAAATAAATGAAAATAAGAACACAGCAAAAGTAAATGAACTCACAGTGCTAAGTTTTACTTCTGTTAAAAAATATGCTTGCAATGCTTGTCTGCTACATGGTGTAGGCGTAGGGTCAATCAACACACAATTTACCAGCCTTGAGAGTAAACAGAGCATATGTATAGCTTAAACAAGACCGCAATTTTTTACTAAAAATATCTGGTCACACTTGGTGTACTTTGTGTGTTTGACTGTCACAGGGAGAGTATTTATCATGTTTTGTCATGTATACCTCATGCTGGCTACACTGGGTGTACGCATGGGTGAGAGGTATCATATCTCTGTGATTTTGTCATATCAATATCATTTATTTGACATTTGATAAGTACACGTAAGAGTTGGAAGTGTGTCGCTGTGGTGGAACTGTTCATATTAAAACCAAGGGAAGTCTGTCACAGTTGCAGCTGGGTCAGTCTTCCGGATTTAGTGTGTGTAAGATTTAAAATGTCCATGAGCCACTCAGTAACGCTTGCACGTTTAGCAGAATTGGCTGCTGGCCAGGTACAATAGACTGCAGTCAGCCGTGTTGTGGCTCAGGGTGACCAGGTGACTTCCTGGTAGTGTCAAGTTTTCTTGAGACTGGGCAGAACAAATGGACAGCAGAATAGTTTTGTTAACCCCTGCTTGCTCTACAAATGGACCTGGTTCGACTGTATGAAAGCCAGATGTGTTTTAAAGTGGGCCGTGTCCACATAAGTGCACCCTACAGCAACAGACCCGCGCCATGTGTGTACGGTATATGTGTATGAATGTTGACAGAGACGGGGGATACTTACGTCATCGCTGAGAAAGACGTTGGAGCCACCTGTGTGTCCTGTTGCTGTGGCCGGTACATACAGAAGTAGCGAGTCCGTTATAAAGGGATGCATAGGCATCGCAAAGTACCCACACCCCCCGCTGTGACCAAAATCTCATTACCTACTCCTCATTGTCATCTTTCAGGCTCGGGCGACGAGGAAGAACAAGATGATTACATTGAGCCCCATGCAGGTCAGTCTCCGTGTGGTGTGACCACTTATATTTTGCTATTAACCTGTATGTTTAGCATGTTAATATGGCACCCTGACTCTGCTGCATGATAATCTCCATGTCTGTACAAAGCTGCACGGTCTGTTGTAACATGTTACTCTCACCATTCAATGAGTCTCTTTTATTTGACATTAAGTTCTGCATGGTGCAAGTAGCTGCCAACCTACTTAACAGGCTCCCTAGTACTGACTGTAATGAGAGCAAGCTTTTAAAGATCTTACAAATCAGTCTGCTTGGCCTCAAATGTTTTGTTCATTATGTCCTTTTATCAGCTGGATGGGGGACCCTTGGACTACAAATATGCAGACCCATGGTTTTTTTTTTTTTTTTAGTTTATGCTATTGGGGAGGGGGTTGCGTATTATGATGGTTGTCCATCCATGGATATGGATACACGTACATGTATGTTCAGTGAAACCTGTTTTGAGAGACCACCGTGAGGAAAAAACACCTGCCTTTTCAGACCATGTTTACCATGTCCCTTTTGCTATCTTTCCCTTGTTATTGCACCTCTATTGAGAGACCACCTGCCTTATGTGACCACCTTTTGGCCTGCCCTAAGGGTGCTGGTCTCACTAAACAGGTCTTACTGTACATCCATGCGCATGTGCATGAATTCAATGTTTTTAACAACAATATGTATAACGGGTGTCAAGATTTTAGTCAAACTTGGCACAAAGGCATTAACCTCTTGGCCTGATTAGGTACATGTACATTGTTCTTGGGCCACCATGACCTATCTTTCCACTTCATGTACTCTGTTTGACCTACTTTCTAACAAGCATGCATCATACATACAATGTTTACCTTGAAATGCTTTTTTTTTGTTTTCGCCAACGGAGGGCGAAACGCGTCGCACAAGAAAACACTACAGCTAGCATGCCAGCTTTTCTGGCTTTGCCTCGTATTTCTCAATTACCTTGAAATACTGTCCAAAATTTCATAACTTTGCTGATCATTTGCATGCTGAATCTGATGACCAAGTAACAAAATGCTGAGTTAGTCTTGTTCCTGTCACTGTGGTGTGTGTGCCAGGTTTGGGAGTATTTCGTGAGTCTTGTCTGAATATATCTCAAACTTTCAAAACCGGCATCTGAATGTGACAAGAATCTTTCCATCGAAATCCTCAATTTCTGTTGTGTGTGTGTGTGTGTGTTTTTTTTTTAATCATGTCTCAATTTTTTCTGGCAATATTCTCAATCATCCAGGATTTTGGAATCACAGTTGAATTCTTCTGTGTGTACATACATGTACCTACATACACACATAAAATATCATATCATAGATCATATCATATCACATCACACCATATCGTATCATATCATATCATATATATGAATCATATCATATCATATCATATATATGAATCATATCATATCATACCACATCACATCATATATGTTTTGTGACCATGGAACGTCCAGGTCTCGAATCAGCAAACTTTGGCACCAACCACCGGGCCGCAAATGGGAAATGCATGTTATATCATATCATCATGATCATATGACATATATCCCACCAAGGAGTTGAGCCTGCTAGATCCGCACGTGAAGTGGAGTGCACGAGGTTTTGGTGGGACACAGGCAGCCATGGTACTGTGAGACTGCCACTGTGCAGGCCTTTCCGATATGCCACGTTTGGTGATTTTAACGTAGACCACCAAAGTCGAACAAAGTAATCAGACAGTATAATATAATGTCAACATAGCAGCATGGACCTGAAAAACCTGAGGATCTTCATGAATTTGGTGTGAAATTTCATATTACATAATCATACGCGGTGGAGGAAGGATATATTATTCAGAATGTATGTCTGCTGTCTGCGTGATCTAATTGACATGACGTGTTCATGTTCACATTGAACTTGTTGGATGCAGGATTAGTATTATGTATAAACGAAATATCAAGCCCTGGGTTCACCTGGTTTTCTTGATGTTCTTTTCGTTTTGGATGATTCTTTTGTAGTTGTAATGACAAATATGATTAGCAAAGATGGAGAGCTTTGCTCAATTGAGTATATTACATCCATGCTGGACCCTGGCTGAATGCATGCACAATCTAAATTTAGATTGAAGCGTTCAGAAACTTTGCTGAACCCGTTTTAAAGGAAGTTTCAATGAAAATTTGTCTGAGTCACTCCTAAATTTAACTAAACTTATGCTGAATTTGACATAAAAAAGCTAACATTTAATTATGGTTCGGACATACAACACGGTCACGATTCCGACAGTCAAATTGATATAGTATTTTACCGGTACATGTTTGTTCCCATGACATCATATCATTGCCCTGACAGGGTTTGCTCGAGTGTGACAGACATGTCCACAAGATACAGTTACTATATGCTATCTTGCCTGCAGCCTAAGATGGACAGTCATTAGATCAACGGTCGCCGATGTTTGACTTCAGAATGGCATACTGATGAATGCGTGCATTCGCAATCACATTCCTCAAGTGTCTTCCTTTTTTTTTTTTTTTTTTCTTGCCAGCTTTGCACAAATAGATAGTCATGCTATTAGGATGACACTGCCTTCTGTGGAGAGATAGCCAAGCACGTGCCTTTAATAGCTGTATGTTGCTTGCCTGCATTGAATACAATTTCAGCCAATGGCACCGCCTATCAGAACGCCTGTGTATATGGCCTTGTTTGCATGACCCCAACAGGTTTTTCAGGGTCTTTATTTCGAAATACCATCATTTTATGAACAGTTGATCTGACTGAACTGAATTGAATTTGGACAAATACAATTACGTGTACATTGATTGAAAACAATGGAAGCGAAGGCTCCCAGCATGTAAAGAATCGCTGAGGTATACTAGGCACATATTAGGCCCATACATATTTACAGTGGAACCTGTCTTAAGGGACCACCCACGGGACCTGTGAAAAATGGTCCTTTCTGACAGGTGGTCCCTTAAGGCAGGTAAAATTAAACTAAAATATGCTAATGGGGATGTTGATACTGGTCTTTTTGCAGAGGCGGACTCATAAGCAGGTTCTGCTGTACATGTAAATGCATATACCGTATTCATCATCATAAGGGTACAGTACGCTATAAAAAAATTCATCCACAAAAGCTAAAGATGTGGATTCTTAGTGTAATGATAAATTCGACCACTCATTCGAAACTATGGGATAATTTCGGGGGAATGGGTTCTTTCTTTGAAAAATTGTGTGTGTGTGCTTATATTAGGGTGTGTGCACTTATTAAGATGGATATGGTATATGTTAACAAAAAATTCAATAGATACAATGTAAATATGTACTTAGTAATACCTGAGGTTAAGAGGTTGCTGCACTCCCCCCCCCCCCCAAAAAAAATCAATTAAAATAATTATTAAACATGTACATAAAACTTTTAAGTCCTGTGTTTCATTTACTTTCATCAGCAAGAAAGTATATATTATGGTTTGCCTGAGAATTTGTAAATTCCAATCTGAAAACAGCATCAAAGGTAATTAACCCTTAAAGTGCTGATTTAAGACTTGAGTCAACAGCTTTCCTCGGGACACTGCCAGTGTTCCTCGGAACACTGCGCAAAATGCATGCAAAGTCTCCCAAGGAAAGCTGTTGACCAAGACTTTTTTTTGTTTTAAACTAGGCTTGCTGGTATTGGAATGAAAAGTATCTTCGTGAGGAATCTTTTAAATTTAATGGTAATGAGAAAAGGACTATAGTTGTGATAAGCACTTTAAGGGTTAATAATATCATTACTTTGCAAATTTAACCTGGTGGTCTGTGGACCAGCTGTGTTGATTGTTGAATCCCGATCACTGACAGCCGGGACCTACGACAAACTCACAACTTTCTGAGAACACATGCATTGCTGCCCAATACGTCAGAACCTAAATCAATGGGCCCTTTTAAGACCCCATAGGGTAGCACTGGATGGTGATCATTTGCATATAGAATTTACTTATTTGCATAACAACAAATCCCTTTGAAGTTTTGGATTGGCAAACAGCCAGAATTTATGCAAGTGAACACCGTCAAGTGCTGCCATCTGGGGTCCTGTTGAACTCCTCTGCAGAAGACTAATAGAACATATTACATTGTATTTACACACAAAAATACAACTGTCAACTAAAGTTGTGGTAAATTTATTTTTGTGGACGATACAGGGTTCCAAAATGAAGACGGTGCATTGTGGGCCACAACACCAAATTGTGGGTCAATGTCCAAATTTGTGCATCAGAAGCAGAAAAAACAGACAGATGAAAACAATTCTCATGTATAAATTCCATGTTCATACAAGAATATAACCCAGTTTGGTTATCTTTTGGCTCGCCTAGATTCTGAAGGTAGCGGAGGTTGTAAGGGTGTACAGGTTCGTTCACTTTATAATTTGCAAAATCAGCCAGACAGAGCCAAAAGGGGAAATCTTGAGAAAGGAAGGCCAGCATGCTAAGCTGTGGCAAACAATTTGTGATGAAATACAAGCGAGTACAAAGTTTTGGGCTTTGTATGGGCCAGACTGGCTAGCTCTGCTGACCGTAGGTTGTAGAGCTTTAATATGTGATCACTTATGTCTGCATGTCCATAAATTTTCACTTGTCAACACGCTATCATCTACAATTATAAAGTTAGTCTCTTTAAAAAATTTTTTGAACATGTATGGAAAAAAAAAATCTAGGTTCCTTTCATTATTGGTGGTGCCACCTAGTGCACTACACAGTACAGGGGTAAAAAAGTGTGAAAATTAAAAATGCTCTGGTATGTTTGATTTTCAATGGATCCTAATGAAATTTGGTGAAAATATTCTGGTGGCGATAACACTATGTATAAGCTGAACAATTAATACTGGTGGCACTTGTCTTTATGTGAACAGGAAATATGATTTATTGTTTGCTAAATTTTACGAAATTCATTATCTTGAGAAATTTTCAGGCTAATTTCACCAAATTTATATCAAATGTGTATCATGTGTTAAAGTTCAATATTACGTAATATGGGTGACCTTGACCAATTTTCTCTAGGTCACAGAGGGAATACATATTACATCTGAGTTTTTGTACATATATTCATATAGCCGTACAGGAATTTGAAATTCAGACAAAAGTCTACGAAATGTGGAGTCATGGTGGCTCCACTGGTGGTAATTATTGGAACTAACCTCATAGGTGTCAAAAACATATTAAATAAATTCATTATAGTGATAATAGGTTGAAACAGAACTGCAAAATTTACACCAAATATTTGGTAGGCCAATGGTCAAAATGGGTGACATTTTGAGTGACCTTGGCCCCTTTTCTAGGTCATTAACCACTTAGTAAAGGACATGAAATAAAGAATATACCACAAATGTGTATCATATATTTAGAGATATGGATGGCCTTGAGCTACTTTCTCAAGGTCACAGAATGCATTTCAGTAAAATAATTTTTTATGAAGGTAATTACAGCTGAACTTGTGGACACATATACCTGTGTACCAGTGCAGGAACATTATACAGGCAAGAATAATGTACTGTGGAGGGGCATGATGGCACTCCTGGTGGTATTGATTGGAACCATTATCACAGGTATCAAAAACACATTCAGTTCATTTTTGGGGATAATTAATTGAGATGGGACTACCAAACTTAGATTTTTGATGTTTGACTCGTTTGTAATATTTAGATATCCAAGTCATTTTGCAAGGGAACAGATGGTGTAAATTATTTCCTTAATATGGAGTTTCACTGTAATGACTATTTTTGGCATTATTAAAGCCATGCATTCATGAATGAAGCTATGTCAATCAGGCAATTAATAAACAACACTCAAAACATGGGCAGAAATTGCCTCTGCACCATGAGCAGTTGATAGAATGTTATGCTTAATTCTATTCTATCAAAGTTACAATACATAAGCAAGTTGCAAGTTCACTCTTCAACTTCATAGGTTAATGGTTGATTAACTCCCCCTTCCCCCCCCCCCCCCCCCCGACTTAAAATAAGACAGCTAGTACACTTTTCCAGACTACATACATGTACTTCATGACATCCTCATAAAATTCTCATCATTATTTCCTCATCTTTTGCAATTCAGTGACTAAAAAAAAAAGAACAAATATGTCAAGTTGGACACAAATAACATGTATTGTAGAAGCAAGAATAGAATATTAAACACTGCCCCTTTGGTTTCCTCAAATGCTTGTCTAATGGAAACCAATGTCCTGCTCCCACTATTCTAAGTAGGAAACAAAAATTTGGAATCAATATATTCAGGTGACCACCGCTTTTGCCTTGATCAATGGTGATAAACAGTGACTGAGCGTAGATGCCTCACCACACCTGAGTTCCACGTATAGGTGTCCTGCTTATGTTGACATAACTATAACGTCCACATTCATTTGTAATTATGTAGCACCTAGGTGTTGAACGCCTATCCTTGTCTCAGTGTCAGATTTTTTTTTTTTCGGAATTCTTACAATCTGGGCCATGCAGACCCATAGGTGAACAGTTTGTTGACTGGCACGTTTAGTTGTTTATTTTGATAACACTTGATCGTGACACACGAGCATCGAAGCAAATTAAGCCACTTAAAATAGAAGGGGATATGGGCAGCACTCCTTTTTTTAGATTTTGTTGAAAGGTCGAGCAGCACTGTATTTGCTTTGTGATGGTCCTCAAAATTGTTTGATTGGATTTGACTTCAATATTCAGTGTCAGTCAAAACAAAATACAAGACACAATGCATAATGATTGTGCGCCAAACTGAGTGTATGAGGGCCCTGGGGGAGATTTGGAAAATGCATGATGTGCATTAACCTTACCTTGCTCATGTATATATAATATATATATGTATATATATATATATGAGTGAAATAAATGAACTGAAGATGCGAATAAACATAAGAATTGTAAAGTAAGAACAATGCAACATCACAGAACTCAAATGGTACGTTCTTGTGAAAATAAAAAATAAAAACTTTTTTGTTCCTTCAGCCAGTGGGCAGCAAAGAGCTCCTTTTTTTTTATTACGGCAAAAAAGGATTGGAATGAACTTGTGGAACATATCAAATCAATTGACAATTAAAAAACTTTCCAAGAGCAAGCAAAAGCAATTTTGTCAGACGAGGGAAAAAGCAACGAAAAATGTATGTTTTTTTTTAAAAATATATTTTAAGTTGAGATGGATGACACAAGGAAAAAAAATCAATGACTCAAGAAAAAAAAATTGATATCCATTTGTAGGTTACTTCTTTGTACTGTAAACCATGTCATGCAAACATGGCAGCTAACCGTGTAGGCCAGTGTCATTCCTGAATGACGATTAAAGCCTGGCTGATGGAAGTGCGTACGAACATATCATGACTTAACAGTGTCTGCTGTGTGCAGGTCAATTTCTGTCATGAAAACTACAAGGGGCAAAATTGGTAAGTTTGCAAACATCATACTGTAGAAAATGAGTGGGGAGAGTCATAATTAGGGACAGGAATCACGAGTCTGCACTCCTTACGTGTCCGTCATCTTGATCCTAGTAGATCTTGGAATGTATTATACAGTTTGTGCTTCCTGAAAGTACTGTGATTTGTTTCCCATTGCAAAGTGTTGAGCTTTGCCTGGGAAGCAGACCGAGTTCTCTCTCTGCTAAACCAAGTCAAGCAGACATTACATGGAGCTTGGGTCTGTTTGGGAGGCAAAGTGTACTTTAAAGTTATTTATTTAATCGGGGTAGCCCTGTAGTAGTACATCGAGATGACTAATACATGGGTTCTCCAGAACATGTCAAGCTAACTGTGCTCTTGATTTGTGCATGAACACCGACTCGCAGCTTGAATTGACTCGACTGAGGTAGCCTGATCCTTTGGCTGCATCACTTAAACGAGGAACGGGGAAGGGCGTCCTCAAATGAGGAACAGGGAAGGACGTGCTCAGTTCAAATACTTGTTTCAGTTGACCTAGGTTTGCAGCCAGAAATGGGGGTGAAAAAGCACCTGGTGAAATATAGCTCTGAGCCAACCATCCTTAACTGAGGAGTACACAGCTCGAAACATTCAACTCATTGGGAACAAACCTACGCAAATATAGATATATCTCTTCTCAAATTTACTTAAATTTCTTTTCTTTCTTTTTTTTCACAGAAATACTGAATGCCTGAGTGGCTCAAAAGGCATGCCAAGAATTTTTTTTTTTAGCTTGTTTAGTTGTCAAAATATGTGCTTTAAAAAGTGGAGGCAGTCCTAAGTATGGAAACCTCAGTTTTGACTTTTCATAACTGCAAAACAAACGCTGATGACAGAATCTGTTTCATGTTTTAGCCATGATATAGGCACACATGAATTCTGTGCAAAAATAGTAAAATTTGATTGAACCTGTAAACAGCTATTTCCACATTTTGTGTTGTGGTTTGACCTTTGACATGCATGTTTGCTGCAAACCTAAACATGTATTTAATGATTAGGTGACATTAGTTGAATTTATAATCAGATTTGAAATCTTTAGGTCATTTCCGTTCCCAAAATATAAACTTTTTTTTATAAATTCCCATTATTATTTGCCACCACATGAACTTTGACAGGAAGTTATTAAATTTACCAAAAGATCATTTTAATTTGTGTCTTGCCTATCATTAGACAACCACAGCAGTTGTTCCTATTAACGGCATGCAACCAATATACAAAATGTTAACTTATTTGAGAGTGGCTGCCCCTCTTGCACAGTCAGTTTAATTTATACTTGGTGTGAAATATTTAATTGTCATTGCTTATTAACCTGTTAGACCAAAATTTTGACCCACACATGCGTAGTTTGCATATAATTAACTTAATAAAAGCTGAACAGCATAATATATATTGCTATGATATGTTTTGGTTTAGTAATTAAGTTAGTTGATAAGTATGTCTTGTTTTATGCCCTAAGGAGTGGGTAGATACCAGCAGGTGGCAAATGACCTTGAAACAGGGTCAAAGGTCATGTGCTTTTCATCTTTATCCAACATGGCGCATAAAGCTTTGCATGCCTAAAGGTGTTTATCAGACTCATAGTTGTGATATGTGTATGACATGCAACTGGTGATAGTATATATCAAAATGTAGTTAAGGACCTCTGCCTTTATTATCTGGTCTTATCTCATTAATATTTTTATTTATTTGGAAAACTAGAAGCCCTAAATGAAAATAATTCTTCCAAAAAAATGAATTTTTTTCTTCAAAAATTTTATTGCAGCCATTTTGAATACCAAATATATACATGTATACTAATTAGCTTGCATAATATTGAAAAATAATGAATAATATTATGTACATATTTATGTTGTTTGTAGTCTGTGGATTGCAAAAATACATAATATTTTATGTTTTAAGTCAATTCCAGTTTTCAAATCATAATTAACTATACATATGCCAAATGGATATGTGTAACCATGGTAAACCCTCAGGATCCCAGGGTTCAAAAGGTTAAACTCACAGCATAATGAAATCTTCAAAATATTACATGCAAGTGAAACAAGTTTTGTGTGTGTGCATTTCTGTTTATGTGATGAGGATTTAATTACATATATACCCCCATGAAGAAAGTGGGAGGGGGGGGGGAGTCATATGTATCCTGTTAATCAGCCTGTCTGATAGTTGGTCCGTCTGTCCGTAGCAGAATCTTTGTGAGCAAAATATCTCATGATTGACAGGCCACATCAAAATTCAGATTTTCATCATTTATACCTTGCCACTGTTTCTTAACCAGATTGCATTTTGGTGACTTTGACCTCATTTTCAAGGTCACGGGACCCATGTGTGTGTGGTGCAAAGTGAGGGTATCCAGGTTGTGTTGGTAATGACTGTTCTATGTTTATCCACTGCTAATCGCAATAAGTGTTCTCTCCATGCCTTGTCATAATGATGAATAAATCATTCCACATTTAAATTTCTCTAAAAATAGCTTTTATTCCAGTCACCACTATACCCATTTTTGGGTTGGTGCAATCCATAAGCCAATTTATCATAGGTTTATGAAAGTGGGATCTAGCGAAAGATTGTAACCTTCCTTTAGCTAAAGTTTAGAGTCCTTCGGTTTCGATTAATATTTAAAGCTTTGTTGTGTAACTTTGGCCCAATGATCATCATGATTGGAAGGTATAAAATCAGTATGGCTAAAGAAATTTTAGTTTGACTCTTACATTTAAATTATTTTAGCCAAATTGGCTAGCACAGTTGAAACACTCCTGGCACTAGCATATTTCCAGCGGGGAAAAAAATGGATGTTCCAGGTCAAGGACTTTGTGTGATATGCTTTGGGCTGCATTGTGTCCAAGGCATATGGAGGATGTTGGTGATCATGGTCTGCAATTTAGCACTATAATAATTGTCCCCATCAAAGACAGGCCACTGCTTATATTAACCTATAGTATTGGTATTTTGGGAGCCAGGTAACGTAAAAAAAGGGGGAGTTCTTTGTGACGCATTTATTGTTACTTCCAATTTCTCAATGAAGTTCTCAATTCCACTAATAGGGTGCATGTATGTCACTATATTCTGCTTGGTGGCAGCACCTGCTTCCCGTGTCATGTGACATTTTCAGCTGACCAATGAATCCGGTTTTACTTGTCCTACAGGTGTCTCCACCTGGGGCAGAGTGGACACCAGGGAGAAGTTACCAGTAATGCCACCTGCAGGCAACATGCTGCATTAAAAAGTACAAATAACCGTACAAGTGCAATGCATTTTCTGGAAGTTTGCAAAATGCATAATTACATACATGTATTACAGTGTGACTTGGTAGCAGTGCTGGACAGAACAACTGCACAGTTGATCTCAGGATTGAAGGATTGGCTAGGAACAGGATTCAAAGTTGCAAGATCGACTGATTATACCTCAAATAAAACTAAACAACAAACTTGGGCTAACAAGTGCATGCAATTTGTAGGGACAGCCATGGTATAAGTATAACCAGTGCAGGCTACATCTGCAGAAAATTAAGACTTGCAAACAAAATTAATGTTTCATGTTTGAGTCCAGCTTTTTGGGTGTAGCAGCAGCATTAAAGGTGGCCAGGTTTGGCCCTGCCTAATGAGCAGCTATACCAGTCAGCACAGCATAGGATCATCATCATCTTTTTTCCCCCCACTTTGCAGAACCCCCACCAGTGGTGCGACGCCCTGTGCCTCCACCCCCAGGCAGTGAGCCAGAACCGCCTCCTCGTCCGCATAAGCAGGTGAAAGCTCATCGAAGATCGCCACCACAGGTAAGAATAGGCTGTTAATTCCAACAAAGTGAGTCGTAGGTATTCAAAGCAGGGCTTACAGTACCTCAGTTATGGTCTGCCGAGAATTTTTCCAGAGAGTAATTTGTTGTAAAAGCTGTGATAGGAGTCATTTGTATACATTTGTGTGTTCGTTGTCATGTCACTGTGTTCTCTGTCATATCACTGTGTTCTCTTGTGCAGCATGTGCCGCACACCAGCACGCATGTATATTCCCTGATATCAGCACAAATATATATTCCCTTATATCAGCACATGTACACGTAATTATATTCCTTGATATCACCACACATTTACATTCCTTGATATCAGAACATGTATATTCCCTGATATCAGCACATATGTATATTCCCTGATATCAGCACACATGTATATTCCCTGATATCAGCACCAGTGTATTCTCTGATACCAGCACATGTACACATATATTCCTTGATATCACCACACATTTACATTCCTTGGTACCAGAACACGTGTATATTCCCTGATGTGAGCACACATGTAGGTCAGAGTATCTGTTATCCATCCATTCCTATTTGTCAGTAATTTCACATTTCCAATGTCTGCAGAAAACCAAAGGCTGAATTCTCATCAAACTTGATGTGGAAGTACCTTGGGTGGATCTGCATATGAGGCATATTAAAAAGATCATGCATTGATGATTTTTTTTTTAAAAAAGTTTAGCTTTTCTGACCTAAGATAACAGATCGTACACTATCACTGATGTCTGTCCCTCTGTCTGTCCTACTGTTGGTAAACTTTCTTGTTTGTGGACATGATACAGTATGAACTTGTGGTGCAGACCTTTACAGGAGCATTATTTCAGGAAAAGGTATTATTTCAAATGAGTCAAATTGGAAAGGAATTTGACTTGGTGTGTGTCAGAACTTGTGCCATTAAGTCAGTATTGTCAGATACCGGAGTGTCATTATAATGAGGTTAATATACTCAACTGCAGGTAACAGAAAAATGTGTGGTCCTGAAGCCATTATTCGTGGTACGATTTTATTCTGGCTGCTCGGTGTTATCACATTTTAATTTATTCAATATCGGGTAGTTTGTAAGTATAATCGATATTTTTAAATACCGGGTATATTACTATATTAGAAATTATTTATGACATCATGGCGATCGGGCTCAAAGGGAGTGCCATGACAAAACTATGATGCCCCCGAAAACTGGTGAAGGCACTCTATAAGACTCGGTGCTGATTTTGTACTTTCAGCTTCCTCCGCCGGGTCGGGCCAGACCACCCCCACCACTGTCTGGTGCTAACAGTGACAGTCCCCCACCCCCACCACCACCACGCCCCGGTGTTGCTGTAACCAAGGCTGAAGACTGGGGAGGTCAGTTGCTCAAACTTTAAATTCGGAGCGGGTCAAGGCTACTTTACATACTAGTGTTTCCATGGTTACTGTACTTGTTGCAACGGAGAATTTAGTCACTGCATCCGTTGATCCAGGCAATGGATTAAGTCACTTTTAATCTATTTGTTTGTAAGAATTGCATAGTCAGATTAATTAAAAAACAAAACAAACAAAAAAAAATTCTTTCCAGTACTATGGTACCTGCAGTTTAAAACCACTGCTATGAGCTACCACCTGACTTTTGAGACCACATTTCTGATGGCACAACCGTCTAGATTCATTGTAAATTTACCTCCAATTTAAGACCCCCTGTTACATGTGACCCTTTTTTGGTTGGCCAGGTGGTCTCAAGCAGCAGGCAGCACTGTGCGTATATTTTTACTGTGCACTAAATATGAAGTCTGTGTTATCCATGATGTCGTGGTAAGTCATGCTTCAGCTGTTCCCTGGGCACCAGAGCATGACCTTCCAGACTGGGCAAAAACCCAACTATGCCCTTTGATCTCTGCTGCATGGAGTGATCTCAAGGGTTTATCGGAATGAAAACAATGATAACCTAATACATGTGGCACATCTACAGTATAATACAGCTCTACCTGCTGTGTATGACCACCCTTTTTTCCAAAAAAGTGGTCCCTTACAACAGGTGGTCTTTCACCGCAGATAAATTTACAAGGAAATTGACTGTTGTGGCCCCAGAAATGAGGCCACAATAGTCAATTTCTCATGGCACTGGTAACATACAGCAGGTATCACTGGATTATACTGTAAATTCCCACGAATTTGCATCACTGTATTTTTATTTTTGCTTATTTTGGTGATATATATATATATATATATATATATATATATATATATATATATATGAACTTGGTTACATACTTTCAGTCCCTGAAATGTTTTTGGTGTTTCTCCTGTCCTTAAAAGATTTGAATTTTATTTGAACAGCAATCAAAATTTTTTAAAAGTTTTTTTATAATGGTACAACTTGGCATGGAATTAAAGAACAAGCAGGAATTTTTATTTCTATATGTACATGTTGATGAGCATGTAGGTGTTGTGTGAATTATGTATATGTGGTCAATTTGCTTTCTCTGTTGCTACCAGATGTATACGAAGAGCCAGACCTGGATGAGTCGGATGTAAGTTCATTGGTACTTCTACACTTGGTAATGCGCTGTAACGTTAACTGTGGACCAATTGTTGAATAAACATTTAAAGCACTGGCAAACATACCAAATGTCAGACTCCTGTACAAATGTGGATACACGTATGTGTAATTCTTTTTGGATGGTATCAAATTGAAAACTTTTTTTTTTTTCGCAGAAATAATCTTCATTGGAAAACCAAACAAGATATATTGTGTTAAGTTGTCCAAGTGTATGCATTTTCAAAAATTGAGGGAGCCCCAAATATGGAGACCTTATCTTTGGATTTTTACTACTGCAAAGCAATCAATATGAAAGAAAAGACATATTTTTGAGCCACATCTGTAGCTGCACATGAATTCTATAGGAAAAAAAAAGAACTTGTGAACGGTTATTTCCACATATTTCTAGGAGTCACACATTTGACATGTTTGTCACAAACCTGAATGTGTATTTAACAGCAAGATGACCATCTTGAAATTATAGCCAAATTTAGAATTTTTGGGTCATATCCATTCCAGAAGTATAAACTTTTAGCATGTTTCCAGGAATATCTTTTGGCATGGAAACTTTGACAAGTTGTGAGTCGCCCAAAAATCGCTATGGTCTGTTGCCTGTTTTTGTTAAGCTCCTTCATTGCCGACTGTGATTCAAGTTGAAGGACTTAAGAAAAACTTCTCTGAATTATCAAATGGACACTATATTAATATTCTTTGCAAAATGCCTTTCATTCAAGTACCTGCATGCCTATAATCCCATAGAATATAATGGTCCAGGTCAACAGCTTGCCTCGGCACACTTTGGGTGCACTGTGCCCAAAGCATGCCAAGGAAAACTGTTGACTCAGTCCAAAACTTAGCAGTGGAAGAGCTGATGGCATTGGACATTCCCTGCTTAAAGCTGTTGCTGGTTTGGTCGTAATTTCCATTCCCATATTCATCTTGATAAGTGCACAGTGCACTATTAAAGAATTTCATCTTCAAAAGCAAAAAAAAAAAAAAAAAATGTAGATTCTGAGTGTAATAATAAATTCTACCACTCGATTGAAAACTATGGGATATTTTGGGGGCTCTTTCTTTGGAAAAAATTGGGGGTGTCTGCTTATTGAGATGAATACGGTAAGTCTGGAAAAAAATGTCCAGAGATGGCTGTGTGATGGATCAGGTGCGGATCCAGGATTTGTCAAGGGGGGGAGCTGAACATAGCAAGTAAGGCTGGGGGTCCGGGGGCCGCCCAGGCCCCCGTCGGGTGGCGGGGGGTTAAGGGTGGCGGAGCCCCCCGAAGCTCCAGGGTTTTAATGCATTTAAAGGGGCATAAACTGCTTTTTTCTGTCAATAAAATACAGTGGCTCCCCTCTTACAAGGCACCCAAAATGCAGCCTAAAAGTGGCCTTGTAAGAGGGGTGACCCCTTCTAGAGGGGGAATATATATAGTAAAATGTTACACTTTCTGCATAAGAATGGTGACTTTTCAAGAGAAGTGGCCTCTTTACAATGCATGGCGGGAAGTAAAATAGCCTGGCTCCTTGCGATTCGCTACTCTGGCTTATGCATTCACGTTGGGCACCAGTCTTCCTGCACCCGACAGAGGGCGCTGCAGTATTTGTTGTTGTTTTTGTGCCTGTCAGCCTGAGGATCTTTGACACCACGTTGATTAATCGACTCTGTGTCTTTGAAATTTGGGGATTCGGAAAGCTCGGACCAAAGATGTAATGGGTAACCCCCCTATACTTTCTCGTGTGACCGGAGATGACCAACAATTTTTGGAGGTGCCAGAATTTTTTTTTTTCTTTTAATTTTTTTTTTTTTTTTTTTTAAAGGGGCAGGGGGGGGGGGAGCGCGCGCTCCCGGCGCTCCCCCCCTAAATCCGCGCCTGTGGATACCTGGCATCTTTATAATTAGTAAACGGGTAGATGTTCACATGAACTACCCCCCCACTGTCAAACTGGAAACTATTAACCTTTCACTGGTCGGCATTATACCTGTAGCTTTGTGATGATTATTGTGGACTCTGTTAAAAACTGCATTGTATTTTAATAATAAAATTAAAAGATATTTTTAGTACAGATCTGACGTTTATTCCCAGATCTCTTGGCATAATCAGACATGTTGGATTCATTACTGACCCTATCATGAAGTACCAACAGAAGGTATTAACCAAAACAGCATTTCAAACTGTTACTCCCTCAGCTCCTACTCTACCACGTACTTTTTGCAATACTTCTACTCTATCTTAACCCTTTTGCCCCTTAAAATGGCCCAAAACTGGCTTCTGGTTAAATGTCATCTGCGTCAGTGTTTTCAGCTGATTTCAACAGTAATGAAATACAGTTTGACTGAGAATTGTAGATGAAACTTAGTGGCCTACCCAAGCCAGGGAAAGCTTTTGAATCGGTTGTAATTCCAGGTGGAAAGGGTCAAGTATAATGCAGTTTTGCTGTAACACAGCCTGCTACGTGGACCCCATCATCAGCATTAGAATCACGGAGCACTGTACCTGTAGCTTATTTGTGCATCTTGGGAACATTCAGGGCTCACCATTAAGATTTCTCACTACACACCTGCCTGTTGAGAAATTTCTAGGAAATCTGGGAAAGTCCCAACATTAACAATTGTAAATTAATGTGATTGCTGGTCTGGTAATCTAAATCTCATTGGATTGTTTCATCTTTCAGGAGGATTACGAACAGCCTGAAGTACCAGACAGAGGTAGGTAACTCAAGCTGCTATGATTGAGTTAAACATCATTTTAGATTTCGACTCGCACAGTTTGTGCGGCAGATTTGAACCATTCAGGCAAACTTTATTAAACCTCAGCCAGTACTTTTGGGCCAGCCTGGCCAGTTGTGTTTTGCCACTATAAACCTACGGGAGTCCCTCGAAAGTAAGGAGGATTTATCCAACTGTGATGTTGTTCTGTTTTTCCTGATTTTGATTAGTACATGCTCAATTTCAGATTTCCTATTCTGATTAATATCATTTTTTTTCCCACCCAGAAAGAAAAATACAAGTTTTTACAAGAAGTCCCTCTTTAACCCCATGCCTATCCCATGTAGTCACTCAACACACCTAGCATTGCACGAAACCCATGAATATTATGTAAATGGCAGACCAAATGCACATGTATTTGATACCAGAGCTATAAAGACACACTTAACGTGAATGTTTGACCTGCTCATTATACATACCCCACCAGGAAAGTTTGTTTTTTTTTTTCCATGGGGTGTCTGTTTACGGCTTTTCCGGCTGTCCAACTGCCCATAATACAAACCCTTGCAAGCAAGATTATCTTGTGACTCATAGACCACATGAAACACAAATTTACGTCAATTACACTTGGTACCATTTCTTGACCTGATTACATTTTGGTGACCTTGACGTCATTTTCAAGGTCACAGGACCCATGGATGTGCGGGGTGGGGTGGGTGTATCCAGTCTGTTTGCGAGAACTGTTGTAGTATAAGAACTGTTTTTCTCTCGATATTCTATAGATTATAAAGTACCGTATCATCCGTTTTAAGCACCCGGGGCACCCAGGAAATTTATCTTCAGGGAGTCTAGTGTATATACCTATATTTGGATTTCTGGAACAATATTTATGCATAAATTATCTAAACTGCAAGAAAATCTGGTAAAGTTTCATAAATTTAGGGATGAGAAAGGGGAAGGGGTGCTTTATAGGGCGGGGTGCTTAAAAGGGATAATACGGTATGTGGTAAATTCCTCAAAACTTGCCATCAATTTGCTTTTACTGGGCCAACTTGTGTTCATAGTTACTGTACCGTGAATTGTAGACTGCATATACTGGGAAGGTCACTTTCCTTCAGACAAGCTTGCTGGAGAAAGCAAACAGGTTCTGGTTCAGTCATTTCTAATTTAGATTTTATTATAATTATGCATCTACAGGGATCACTGTAGACAGATCTGTTTCATACACATAAAGTAAAGTTGATCAGAAATCACAAAAAGCAGAGCCTGGCCACTTTCCCATTGGCCATTGTTACACTGATATTAATATAACAATAACATGGCTTTGGAGGGCGTTTACTTTTTCACAGGCCCAGCATCAATGATTAGCAGCCCGACACTGTCATTTTTTAATAGCGACCGAGCGAAAAAGTGTTACACTTGACAAAATCCTGTTATTGCTGTTATTACTACAGTGAAAACTCGTTACAGTGACACCATCTGTTCCTTAAGAAATGCATCAGATGACTGAATATGTCAGATAAGTGAATTAAATAACAAAGAAAATAAACTTTTTCCCATGAAAATTTGTGTCATTATGTTGAATCTGTCGGATATATGAATTTCATTATATATAATGAGGCTTCACTGTACTTCTCACAAAAGTAGCAGGTTGCTAATGCACTAACACATTGGTCGAACGGGTAATGCATAGTGTTATGGGGTTTTACCCTGTGAGCAATGGTGTCTCAGCCAAGTTTCTGTGATATGTCATGCTGTATTAACTTTGTTTTTATTAATTAATTGAGGGGGGGGGGTGTGTGAGGTATTTTGGGACACCAATTAGCAGCATTGCTCAACAAAAGAATTAATTAGTGCTGATTCTAGACTGAGAAAGGTGAGCGTGTTTTATGCGTCACAGCAAATATGTACATCTGAGAGATTCCCAGTCGCTATGAGCTAAAATGATTTGTCCAGAACCGATAAATAAAAATTGGTATGGCTGAGTCTTGAAACATTCAACAAAGCTGGTCTTGGCTTGGGGCAGTTGCAATGCCTGTCAGAAGAACCAAGGACCATCTTTGTCCTCTCATTACATTCAAAACGTTATATGGTACATTATTGATTCACTGGACGTTTTTTTACAGAACCAAGTCCAAGGCCTGGGGACTCCTCATGGACAGCGTCAGGGCGAGGTATGATGCCTCTCCCAACATCTAAAGGGGGCAAGGTGGCTGACGCAGCAAAAGCTCTGAAATTGACACCTTCCCTTATATTGAAGGGCAAAGAAAATTTGCAAAACAGCAAACCAGCCTTGCCTGGGAAACCTAAGAACTTGCCTTCATCTGCGGCAAAGCCACCCCCGCTTAGCCCAGACAACAAGGTGACATCCCCAACAGTGAAGGACAGAATTCAGGCCTTATCGGCTGTCAATGAGACGTGGCGAGGCAGCCAGCAGAATATGCAACCTGCGCTGCCCAGCCGCCCAGACACACATCGGAAAGGTTCTCTGCCCCTCCCAGAGATACCCAAAGCAGTGCCCAGAAAACACTCACAGGATCGTAAGTATATTCAATTTGGCCATGTTTTTTTTTTTAATTCTTTCAATGCTACATTTTGGACTGAGTCAACAGCTTTCCTCTGTGTATTTTGGGCACAATGTGCCCCGTGCTTGCTGAGGAAAGCTGTTCACCTGGACTACTATATTCTATGTAATTTTTGGCATGCTGGTACTTGAAGGAAAGATCTATTATGAGAAACATATATCAACCACCCTTATTATAATTCAGAGCAGTTCATTTTAAATAGTTTAACTTTAATCCAAGTTGACGCTGAAGGAGTTAATGTTGATGCAGCCGAAGATAAATAACGGGGTCCTGAATAAACTATTTCAGTGCTTGCCACAACGCGTTTTGCACGCAGCGGGACTATTATCAGGATTCCAATTTTAGATCTCTGATGAAAAGACCTTTTGGCACGTGTAGTTTAAGAGACAAATGAATGGTCCAGGTTAATGGCTTTCAACAGGCACACTCAAAAAATGTTAGTAACAGAAGCTTCAAAATTTGTTACGCAATACTGTATACTGTAACTTCGGGATAATATTTTTTAGTATATGTATGACACCATGCTCCTATACTCTGCATACAACATAGAAGTTTGAGTTGACATTCCCTAAAAAGCCTGTTGGGCTGTACAGTGAAACCTAACTTGAGAAACACACCCAGGGCGAGAAAAATTGTTTTTAAATTACTTGTCTGCAGGACAAGTGACACAAACTTTTCAGTTGTCGTGCCTAATGCTAATGAAGTGTATCTAAGTTTTGGCACGAAAGAGCATGTTTTAATCAAAATCATTGTCATACAGTGAGTTTATGTGTCTGTTATGCCTGCAAACTTCGAAATTTAACATGTTGTAATTTTTTCTGATTATAAAGTACTTGCCCATGGGACAAGTGAAATGTGAAAGTCACTTGTCCTCAAAAGGATTTCACTTGTCCCGGACAATAAAAGGATTTCACTTGTCGCGGACAATAAAAGGATTTCACTCGTCCCGGACAATAAAAGGATTTCACTTGTCCCGGACAATAGGATCATAGGAATTTTTGCACTCTGACACCCCTACTTAGGTGTGACCAAATTGTGGTCAGCCAATACAGGTTACCTCTAAGGGGGGGTATACATAACAGAAAAAGCACCAGGCAGAGTACATGTACTTTTGAAAGGTGGCTTTTCAAGGCAGGTGGTGCCTATGTAGATTGATCCCTTGAGACAGGCACCACCGTTTAGTCAGATTAACTCTTATATGGCCAATAATATTAATTTTCAGATTTCTTTTTTTTGTTTGTTTTTGTGTTTGCAGTACGACCTCCGGAGCCCGAACCGCCTGCCTTGCCTCCTGCCAGACCAACAAGAGGTAATTATAAGCCGCTGCAAATGTCCTTGGCCCCTGTGACTCATCACCCAATGTCTGCCCAGATACATGTACATGTGAAGTTGATTTGCATGAGTTGCTGTCCGCCACTGTTCATTAAGAATCCGCCATGTTACACCTGTCGTGGGTTGAATGTGAAAACATTGTCCACTCTTTATTGATGGGCTGTCAGCTTATATCAAATCCCGTAAATGAAAAAAAAAAAATGAAAAAAAAACGTAGGTGTGATCAAATTAGATTCATTGGCAATGTTTAATGTGCCTGCTACATACAAAGCAGTGCATTCTCATAGTGTTTTCAGTTACTCCCTGATGAGCTATTAACCCTTAAAGCGCTTATTTAAGATTGAGTCAACAGCTTTCGTTAGGACACTTTGCGCGCATTGTGCGCAGTGTCCTGAGGAAAGCTGTTGACTCAAAATACCTTTTGCTTCAGACAAGGCTTGCTGGTATTTGAATGAAAGGTAACTTCTTGAGGAATTTGACTCTTTTAACCATTATATGTTTAATGGTAATTAGAAAGCAACTATATCCGTGATTAGCACTTTAAGGGTTAAAAGAAACAGCAAAACTGGTCAGAGGTGTCACTGATCCTTGTTTTTATCACCACTGGCTTTGTCTGGTCTTTTGTTGCAATAAGATCCAGCCTTAGCGCAAATTAAAGAAAGGCCTATCTGTTCACATTTTATTTTGTTTCCATTCCAAGACACTCAGAATATTTCAGTCCACTACAACACATGCTGACCTCCGAAACTCCTCCAACAGTTGCTATAGTACCTCGTGAGCATGATCCCTTCAATTGTGACCATGAACCTTAATATTTTCCAAGAATTTGTGTGGGAGAATTGCTGTGAAGATCCAGAAGTAACATTTTTATGCTTTAGAAAAAAATAAATGATAATTGCACCAGCTGACCTGTCAGCCTGCTAACTGAAAGGATTTCCTCACTAGGAAAATCTTCTTAATCCAAAGAAAACCTCTTAGAAAGACGTATGATATCCACAAAGGACGTTCACGACAATTTACGCTGAGCCATTTCTGAAATGTAAACAGTAGAATATGTTTTACACAGCAACCGTAGTTTTACTTAAACAGTCATAACACTTTTTTCTTTTTTCAACTGTAATGGTTGGTAACTGATGAGTTGACGATATATATCTATCGCCAAAGCTAGTCTTATGTTTAAACTGGCACTAAGCCGCTTTGATCTGTAGTGGTTGTCCCATCAGATTTGCTTATTTTTTAAGTGGTATTGACATTTAGCAGACATAGGACAAAAAGGGAACAACTTACGTCCCAATTGAGTACATATTTTATTGCTACACAACCAAATACTAATTTTATTCATTAACTCCCAGCACTCTTAGCAGTTTTGGGATCTGGCACAGCCAGCAACTGGGCATTTTTGTCTTGCCAGCATAAGCTGTTGGCGAGACTAAGCAGTCGCTCTCCGTCCATCTGTCAACAAAAAACTTCCGGAGTGGCTTGAATTGCGCTGGCGAGACATTCATGCGCCCGCATGACTCTGGTTTTGTTTTGTTGTGCAACATGCAACATGCTGGCATAAAAAGGCTGTAACTTTTTTATTTTTGCAATTCCTGGAAAATGATCACCATGACTTTTGTTGAGCAAGACTTTCTCTACATTTCTATGTGGTTTCTTTGTCAATTTAAACAAAAACTGATGCCCTACACCCTAACAAAGTGAACATATCAATCTCAATCACGAATTGATCAAAACTGTCAAGCCTGTGTGAATACAATTGCATGAGTACCGTTCTGCGTACTTTCCTTGATTAGCACCACGAAGGATGGTTCCTCAACACATGTGGCAGCGGTATTTTCACCCAAGCCATGTTTACCTGCAGCTTGCATATTTTACTCTCTTTCCGTGAAAAAATTGGACCCTCTGCACTATTGTACACAAGGACTGGTAGACGTATGTCATCATTCTGACCAATTTACAGTGTTAAATTTGTTTCTTGCTTAATAAATTATCCGTAATCATCACTTGTGTTCATGCAAATGTCTCCCATCTTCCAAGCCAGACTTCACAACACAAGGTAGCAAGTACTCCCGAACGAAGCAGCAGTAGAAAAACTACGCATTTGATTGGACGGCAAACACCATGTGACCCATTCCGGCCCCATGACTTTGGAGAATCGTCTTTGGTAGTTTATGACTAAAATAACATTGTATCTGTTTTAAATAGAAGCAGTTTTGGAGGGGTTTCCCCTATATTACTTTTGTTTCAGCCAGTGGGAGAGCTTGTTCTTAAAGTAGACAAGGTTCTCAGCTTTTTGACGATGTGAAGAACATGGTGGGTGGACAAAAAAAAAGATCGTAACCATGACGATTAATCCCCGTATTTTTGCACAGTTTTTCAAAGTTACATGATTCAAATTGTCACAAACAACGGCCCGATCATTGATTTAAATCATCGTTGAAGAAAAATACTTATTTTAAATGCAAAATCAAAATAGCCATTAGCAAGAACTGACATTTCTCTGCAAGGAAATGTGCATGCCTGCAAATGAATAAACAACACCTGGAATTTGAGAGGGTCTTTGATTAGCTACTTCAAAAGAGCGAGTATGCTCAACACTGGTGGCAATAAGCAATGTGGCGCTGTGCAATTACGCTCGACAATGGCGTGCTAGGAGTTAACTCAACAGGATGCCTGATCCTGTTTTTCAGAATGTTCACTGCCTGTGACAAATTTTTACACTCCCTTTTCTTCTTCTCTTAAATAGTTGTTTTATGGTCAAAACCCACTGAGGTGTGGTCACATTATTTTTTTTACACAAAACCCAAAGTCATCAAAATAAAATCATTGTAGCCTCCCCCCCCCCCCCCCCCCACAAGCCAAGTTTGGGGTACACAGTTTTGGCATTGTCTGACTAATAGTATCCATCTAGCTGGCTGTTGTAACACGATCCTTGCATGCACAATATCTCAGGATTCTGGAACTGCATCAGTATCAAATTTTCCTCAGTTGTGCCTTGACCTGGTTACATTTTGCTAACCTTGACCTCATTTTCAAGGTCACCAGACCCATGAGTGTACAAAGTGGGGGAGGGGGATATTAAACATGTTGGAGATGACGGTTTTAGGATATTAACATCATTTCTATGTTGTTTTAATTTTTGTCCACAAGTACAGGCACATACATTTTTCATTTTTGAAGGGATACCTTGCATTAACATCCTTTAATATTGGTCACAAACCGTACATGATGCATACATACATATGTGTATAGACATACAAACATACCTTTTAAATGCTTTGAGAAATTCGCTTTTTCTTGAATTGTCTTTGCAAAACCAGACTGAAACATTTCGAGCAAGTATGTGAACTACATTTATATATAGTGTGAGCAAAGTAACGTGGAGGTCACGTGACACAAATCTTTATAATCAGCATGTACCACCATACAGACAGGTATCTTTCTTCGACCTTCCTTTATGCAGTTTTTGTAATCGCACAATACGGAAGCTCGACTCCCTGTGCACACTTCTGTACTAAGTCGGCGTGTAACATATGCATAGGATGTACATGTAGCACTGGGGCTCCCATAATCCTTCCACATCATTGCAGCTGGACTGGTACTAGCTGTTGACAAGTTACCGTAAGGCCTAGTGTACATGGGATTTGGCTAAATATATTTGCCATCTTGTAGCCAAATTGGCTATGGATATTTTTTCATTTTGATTCAATATTTTTGCTTAACTATGTAACACCAGTCTGTCGTTTGAAAAATTTAGAATCAGTTGAAGAAAGGCAAGTGTGGAAGATAAATGAATCACATTATCCCAAATTAGCTACAGTCAAGTGTAATTTCCTTGTGTTAGCCCAGCATTGATAACTATCTACATTTTTACTGACAGGTGGTGACACCAGAGACAATGATCGCCCCTTGCCGCCGGTACCTTCCAGCAGTAGTCCAAAGCCTGGCCACAGTCCACGGCCCAGCAGGTCCACTAACAGCCTGGAGGTCGGTATTAACCCTTTGAGTGCCAGTCACGGCTTAAGCTGTGCTGATGAAGCTGGATTACTGTAATGATTCCAGAATCATATTCCTCATTAAAAGACCTTTCATTCAAGTACCAGCATGCCTATGTTCCCAGTGAAAAATTTGGTCCAGGTCAACAGCTTTCCTTGGGGCACTTTCCGCGCGTTGCGCGGAAAGTGCCCCAAGGAAAGCTGTTGACTCAGTCTCTAAATTGGCTCTGTAAGAGTTAATAATTAGCAGTACTTTGTGACGAGTTTAGGCTTATATCAATAGCTAGTGGTACTTTGCAGAGACTGCAACCTGGAGAACCCAGCAAACAGGAGATAAGTATGAAAACAGCTGCTCTCAGTGGAAGTCCCATTCACTTACTATGGGGAGCCCTCTCAATCACGGGGTGGGGGGGGGGGATGAAAATCACTCAAATTTGATTGATTTTCATGGTTAGATTGTGGGCGATTGCTTGCCCAAGTCAGAAGGTTTGGAGTCTCTGACTTTGTCAAGATTTTAGAGATCTGTGTCCGATTCAGGGCTTGGCAACTTGTGCATCCAATTGACTGGGGCAAGCCAATTTGAGTCTTGAACAAATTAAAATTAAAAAGTGGTCACCAAGTCAGACGACCATTATTTTTTCATAGGGAGTCCCATTTTTTTTATCGCAGATTCTGTGACCCAGTTACAAGCAGTGCTTGTTTACAACAGAAGGAGCTTGCTGACAAGGGATGTGTAAACATGATGGTAATCCATTAGAATATGGGTGTTTAATGGCTGATTAATGCGGGTAAGTACAGCACTGCCGGAAAGTCTTGCACTGTCTCCTCTGGTGGCCCCCTACGCGTGGTCCTCCTCGAGTACGTATTGTACAAGGGACTCCTGCAGAAAACACTGTCAGGAAGTTTGATGTTAGCTACAGTCTTGAGAGACCCACCCTAGGGCAGGTCAAAATGTGGTCTCTCAAAACAGGTGGTCTTTCATTAGAGGTATAATAACATGGAAAAGATAGCACAGTGTTCTGAAGGAGTGGTCTTAAAAAGACATGCGGTCTCTCATTGGAGGGGTCCCTTAAGACAGGTACCACTGTTCTCAGTGTGCTTCTTGTAAACTACCAGTGGCCTTCATTGGCCCTAAACTGGTTATATGATTAAGGTGTCAGAATTCTAATGTTCATTACGCTGTGAAAAGTAGTACATGGACCTAAAGGTGGCTCCAGTGATGACCATCGCGAGTTTTGGAGCAAGACTTACTGGCGGCACTGTAGTACATTAGTATGTTGTTCCGGTGCACTAGTTTGGGTTGTCAAACACTGGACGGTCAGGTAGGGAAACTTGAAAAAAATAGATCCTGGGTTTTACCCAGGCTCAGCTGAGAGTTTAATATGCAAAATGACCACTAGAGGGTGCACCTCATATCCCTCCTGCCCAAGTGGTCACTTTTTTTTTTTTTTTTAAATAAAATCCTACAGTCTGAAGCTTGAATTGCAATTTGATGCAAACAAAATTTTCATTTGTTAACATTTACAACAGTGTAATACATCAAAAATTTTTATTTGTTTTATCAGCTTCTCACTTAGAAATCATTTCATGGGGGAAACATTTTAACATCAAGGTCACCGCATGCTGTATGGGAAATATTTATATTTTGAAACTCCCTGTTCACCCGTATGTGGTGCTTGACCAAGGAGAAACGGATGGCGGCACGGGAAGATTTGAACAATTGCAGGCTTCTGTAGAAAGTAGTCAATGACACAGAATTACTGGGTCAAAATGAGGAAAGGAGGCACTGAACATTTTCAAAGCTCTTTACAAAAATGACAAATTACACAAAATTACTACATCAAAATATGAATATCAAAAAAACGTTTGAAATGCAAATTCTTTACGTTAGACTAACTTAACTCTTTCAGTTCCACATTCTACCAGCCTGAGGGTAGAATAAAGAGATGCAACTTTAATTAAGTGATTCACGAAATTTTTTGGACTGAGTTAACAACTTTCCTCGGCAAATGCACCCAAGTGGACCGAGGAAAGCTGTTGACCAGGACTAATATAGTCTATGTAACTATGGGCGTGCTTCTACTCGAATAAAGGGTCTTTTTACAAGGAACATGAATCTTGGACCTTGATGGTAATTAGGAGCAGATCCCTCTATGTAGTCACAGTGGCACTGACAGACTTAGGAGACAAACCAGTCTTATTGATCCAACAGCACGTAATTCTGATACAGTAATTGAACACATTTATGAAATTCCAAACAATTAGAATCAAGAGGTGTGGTCTGGGTCAACAGCTTTCTTGTAGGTGCCTTTAGTGTAGTGCAACCAAAAAACGTCCTGAGAAAAGCTGTCAACTAGGACTTCAATCTAGTTTGCAAAGGGTTCACACAGTGTATTGACGCAAACTGGAGCATGATGATTGTGTAGCCTTTACAAGGTGCCTCCAATAGCTAATACGATCGGTCAAAAATAGCAGCTGCTATATATCCGTGTAACGTGGACAGGGCAGACCACAAGCGTGAGCAGAGCTTGCTTATATTAGTACAGTTTAATGATGGACCTGTGGGGTCTAGGATGGGTTGTCATAAAGGCATGCATCACTTTGATTTAATGGTCACTGCAAGATGAACATACAGTAAAACCTGTTTTGAGAGACCACCCCTAGGGCAGGCCAAAAAGTGGTCACATATGGCAGGTGGTCTCTCAAGAGGTGCAATAGCATTGGAAAGATGGCAAAAGGGACATGGTAAACATGGTCTGAAAAGGCAGGTGGTCTTTCCTCACAGTGGTCTCTCAAAACAGGTTTCACTGTACATCATTACATGGACAAGTTAATGCCTCAAAAAGGTTTCCAGCCATGCATACATGTACCTGTCCACATTCTATGGCAAGAATACGGAGAATTATGTTCCCATGGGGGAAATTTTATCTTTTGCGAAGAATAAGAAAAGAAATAAATGTATTTTTTTGGGGGGGGGATTGTCTCAAATTTACCAAATTTCACCAAAAAGTTTGATAAGCAAGGTGAAAAAGTAGGAGACTCCTACCAAATGAGGGTGATGTGACAGGTGTGACTATGAATTTAAAATTACATGAGGCTATCATCTTGTTGTTTCAGTGTATACACTAGTGAAGGAGGGCCAATTGTGCTCCACAACAAATTGGAGACGGCTTGATCAGACAATCACTTGTTCTATTTAAATTTGTTCAGAATCTTGATTTGTTTGCTTTCTTTCCAGGAGGACATGGAGTCATTCCCTTGGTACTTTGGTGACCTGCCTCGGGCAGAGGCGGAAAGTAAACTTCTCAGCATTAGACAGGTATGGACGCATCCATCTCTGTGTGTTTGTCTTCCAAGTTTTTTTTTTTCTCTACTCTATTGGGATGACTGTGATGATGATGATGATGATGATGATGATGATGATGATGATGATGATGATGCATCCATCTCTACGTGTGTGTCTCCCAAGTTTTTATAAGGGTCGGCCCCATGGGGGAACCCTTTATGTTTTTGGGTGGTTCATCCGTCCGTCCGGATGTGCACATGCTCATTACCGCAATATCTATTCATGTATTTTGCCCAAATTTGGCAATATGCTTATCTTACCTAAAAAGATGAACTGATTAGATTTCATTGTCACCATGTGCCAATTTGAACAAATAACAGCCTAATTTTATGCTTGTTAGGGAAGACCCTTCAGTGAACTTTGTGCATTGAAGTATATCTAGTTTCTCTTCTTATTGGAATGATGATGATGATGATGATGATCATCCTCATCGTGAAACATATTATTTTTCCATGATGATTACTTTAATAATAATTATTATCCACAATTCTCACCATTTGTTTCTATTCATATGAAGCGTGAGGGAAATAAACATTAAAAGGAAGCAACATGTGCATTTCCACATAGCAATTTGGCTTGATTTGGGATGAAAAAAAATCATTAATGCATAAACAATCCATCATGTGCGTTTGTGTTCTTTAACTTGATTCTTGGGGAAAATATGGAAAAGTTGAAAGTATTCCACCTCTACCCAATCTGTATTTTAAAAAAAAAAGTGAAAAACAGTTTAACAAAAATGCAGATTTTTCAAATAAACATCATAGTCGAACAATTTTAAGTAAAGGTGTCCCTCTCCAGTGAATGATGAATTCAAAGTTTTGGTGTTGGTTTGTTGGTGACAGAATGGAGCCTACTTGGTACGTCGCAGTCAACAAGGTGGCAGTAAAAATCCTTACACACTGTCGGTATACTACAACAACAAAGTGTGGTACCTGCACATACGACTTAGAAGCGACAAGAAGTATGCTCTGGGAAATGAAAAAGAAGGAGAACCGGTGGGTCAAAGTTTTAAGATCATTATGCATCCCCTGTAGGAGGGGATGCATATGGTGTTTAATATAGTCCCCTCATCTGCCATCTCTGCCGCCGCAGCGTATCTTATTTTCCTTATGTTTCTGTCCTCGCTTGACCTATTGCCTCCTAATTTGGTACAGATAATCTATGGGTCTGGGGAATTTTTCCAGTATAATAATATATAACCTTGAGGTCAGAGGTCAGGATCAAATCCTTGTTACATTTTTCTGCTGACTTTGCAGTTTTCACATAATTGGCTTATTTATACGTCCTTCTTAATGGTGCATTGTATGCCCAAGGTTACTATTAAACATTAATAGGAATTTACCTATGGGTTTATAAATTTGTATGGTTTACTTTAAACCTTATTGACCTTGAAAATGTCAAACTGCATATATTCCTGTTGATTACTATGTAAGTCAATGGGGATTACAAATTCTTGCCAAAATAATTTGCCAGATTCACTTAAAACTTGGTGGTGATGTACATCGGGTAAGTATCAACCAACTCTGTTCAAATGGTCACGCTCCAACAATTTTTGGATTTTTAATGTTTTCTTTCTTTTTTTTGGGGGGGGGGGAAGGGAGGGGGGCAATATTTTTGTCTTCCTATTGAATAGCATGTAAATCTATGCAAAATACACAGAAATTAAGTACTGTATTCACATTTTGCAGTGCAGTTACAAGTAGGAATATTAACCCTGAAAGTGCTTAATTCTTAGACTGAATCAACAACTTTCTTGGGTGGCCTTTGGGCACAGTGCACCCAGAGTGAGCAGAGGAAGGCTGGTAACCTAGACAGACAAAAGTCGTTGACCTAGACAGAGAAAAATTGTTGACCTAGACAGAGGAAAGCTGTTGACCTAGACAGATGAAAGCTGTTGACCTAGATAAAGAAAAGCTGTTGACCAAGACAGAGAAAAGCTATTGAATTAGACAGAGAAAAGCTGTTGACCTAGACAGAGGAAAGCTGTTGACTTAGAGAAAAGCTGTTGAACTGGACAGAGAAAAGTTGTTGACTGCCATTGTGAGGAGCTACTGGTTCACTCTGGACATGCTGGTACTGGGATAAGAGGCTTTTCCATGGGAGTCTGAGAGTGGACTTTCGTTATTTCAGACAAAGTTTGGGTATTGTCGTGACTAGCACTCAAAGGCTTGATTTTGTTGCAGACATTTTCCATGGTGTCCGAGCTGATCCAGTATCATCAGCGTCTCATCCTCAAGTTGGCAGGTCCTACAGGAGGGGAGACCAAACTCATGGCTCACCCGAGCAAATAGCATCTGTCATCAGACGTCACAGTGAACTCTATATTACCAGACCAATGGAGCAAGTGAATACATGGTTGTACAAAGCTACACTGGAAAATCGGCTGTCTCTCAAGACTTGAAGTCTACCAGAGAAACTAGTATATGTATTGTATATAATGCATTTTTATTATTATTAATTTTTTTTTGGAGGGGGTTATGAACTTGAGGCTGATGGATGGATGTAGAGAGGTCATATACAAACTCAGTGAAACCTGGAAGGGACGACCTCTCAATCAAGACATAATGCATGAAATGTTGATGATAAATCAAATTTCATTCTGCGGCTGTTCTTAAGGAGAGAAGAACTTTATGTAAATTACAAGTTTCCACCATGCAAGGGTTACCATACATTCATGTACAGGAACATGCACTGTATATGATTGATTTGTGTGTCCTGGAGACTGGTCATGTTTTTTATCATGTTGTGGTAAAACTGTGGAGGAAAATAACACATTTTTCATGTTCATTCTACCCAGACGTAATTTTAGTGGGATTTTTTTTGTTTTGTTTTTGAGAAAACCAGCAGATTTTCAGCCAGACCTGGGAAGGGTAGTGTTAACATGCACCAGGCTGACATGAGTGAATGTAGGGCAAGTGTGCAGCTTGGGCACACTACAGTGTCCCCAGAAAGTCTTGCTCCAAAACTCGGGGGGGGGGGGGGGGGGGGGGGTCACCAGTGGAGCCACTTTTAGGTACTACTTTCGAAGTGCAATAAAATTAAAATTCTGACACCATAACCAGTCTGTGGCCAATGAGGGCCACATGTAGGAACAAGAAGCACACTGAGTAACTAACATCGAAGGTCCTAACAGTATTCTTTGCAAGAGTCCCTTGTTGCCCTCGGCAAAAATTGAACTGAAAAAAAAAAAAAAAGTTGTGGGCGCCAAGGGTAAATCAATCCATGCTGAACACTATGTTACAATATGTACGCAAGGAGGACCATGTGCAGGGGCCACCAGAGGAGATGGTGCGAGACTTTCTGGCAGCACTGTATCTCTGTTGTCTCTGGTGGCATTCATTATTTACATATAAGGCTGGGGGAAAAAGTTGAGTTGCTCAAGTACTTCAGTCGCATGCCAGTATGCCCTTGGGAACATTTTTGTTTGTTCATATTTTGGGCTCCTTTGTTGACTGAAGATTATGTTATTTACTATATATTTTTTTTTTTGGTCATAGACCTATTTAAATCCAAAATGTCACTAAACATGTGGGAAGAAAATTATAATTGCATGTGTATTGGTGAAAAAAAAGGGCTGCACGATGTTTAACAGAACAAAGACCTCTCTCTCCCTCAGAGAAAAAAAAATTAAAAAGTGGATGGGGTACTCAAAATAAAGAGTACGTGGCATAATACTTTGTTATTGGCAATATTTGTTTGTGCCAGGTGTACTTGTTCCAAATACAGGCAAAATTACTGGATACTTGTATGAGCCTGTGGTCTCGGATATAACTTGCTGAGGTACAGCAAATAAAATGACGGTGATACGTCCCCACCAAGTGGAACAGAACAAAGTAGTGCACTGGCCAGTGAGATTTTACTTAATTTAAATATCTGTGAAGTTGCCATGTTGATAGCCTATAGCCATTGTAGCCAGACATTTGCCTTCATGTAACTTTTGTTCTCCATCTAAAGTCACGTATGCATTTTGTGTGTGAACAAAGGCGCCCTTCACTGAAATTTTGACTTTGGTCTGGGTTTGCCTTCGCGTGTAGTCTTCGTTTGTCAGCCAGGTGGTTCTCACAGTTCAATAACACACTCTCGTAACCCCTTATTTTTGAACACTGCATGGTGGTGTGTTGCCAATTGAAGAGGATAAAGTGGGCGAAAAATGGTCTGTTCTTATGTTGTTCTACAATGAAAAAAAAAACACACAACGACAACAACAACAAAATGTGAGAAATGTCACATTAAAAAGAGTGTAATTGTGCGGTCGTTGTGTCTTTCACTTGATTAGCTTGACCAGTTCAATTGTTATTCCATGATTTAGTAAATTTTAATTGCCCTGTGTGTCAGGCGAAACTGGCCGTCACTCTCTGTGGAGATCATGGCTGATTTGCTCTGATTTACATGGTTTTCTTGTCATTCCTGTGTTGTTGTAGACACACAGGTACTGAAAGAAACCATTGTTCACACCGTGCAGGTGGGTCAGCAACCATACATGTGTCAGCACCATGCATATAAGTATCACCCACCATGCAGTGCTCCAGCAACCATGCATGAGTACAGTGGTCCCCCTCTTATAAGGCCACCCCAAATGCAGCCAAAAAGTGGCCTTATAAAAGGGGTGGCCTCTCTTGAGGGGGAGAATATAATGGAAATACCATACCCTCAGCACAAGAATGCTGGCTTTTCAAGAGGGGCGGCCGATGGTGAGAGGGGCCTTGTAAGATGGGGACCACTGTATCAGCAACCATGCATGTGTATCGGCTACCATACAGCTGTCCAGCAACCATGCATGAGTATTACGTACCATGCATGTGCCAGCAACCATGCATGAGTATTACCTACCATGCACATGTGTCAGCAACTATGCAGGTGCATCAGTTTACTATCTGGAAGACACACATGCAAGATTGCGCACATGAACATTACGGCTTGTCCTCATGACTTCTTGGGAAGAGTCTGATGGGTTTTTATATAAGCTTTTGAGAAAACCATAGAAACTGTGATCTCTGTTGGGTGAAGGAATGATAAAACGGATCAAAACAAAGTGAAAAGTCCCATATCTTTTTGAGGTTGGCATCGTCGTGATATCAGTATTTAATGTTTGTTTTTTAGTTATGTGACAAGATGGCCGCAATTAAATGATGGCTATTTCATTTATATACTATGTGGATGAATGTTTATACACTGAACAAGACATGAGGGTCTGGGCAGTTGATAAATATTGATGTAAACATATTTTATTCATCATTATATCACAGTAACAACATGACATTCACATAATTCAAAAGTAGGCACAGTTTGGAAACAGGGCCACGCTGGACTGTTTTTCCTTCGTGTGGAAGGACAGATGCTGCAGGCAAAACGAGATGCTCAAGTGTGATGTATCTTGGTGGTGTTGTTCAGGACACTTGGCGTGATGCCAGTTTCCCAACTTGCAGCTTCTCACCCATGGATTTTTATACTGGGTAATTGCAATGTGTCGCATTACGGAAGCGTGCATTTAATTCCTGTCAAAAGATTACTTTTAATTAGTGGTATGTTGCACAGAAGATGATGTTCAAGGTCGCAGCGTTTTAGCTGCACAGACATAATGAGCCTGATAAGGTTGCTGCTGATTCCGTTAAGAACTTATCTGGCCTAAATACATGGCACTCCGAACTCCTTCAGTGCCAACTGCGACTAAAGTTGAACTGCTTAAAATGAACTGCTCTGAATTTTAATTAGGATACTGGAATCGTGTTCCTTGATAAAAGACCTTTCATTCAAGAGGCAGCATGCCTACAAGTGCATGGAATATAATAGTCCAGGTCAACAGCTTTCCTCGGTGTGTTTTGGGTGCAAAGCAGGCATAGGAAAGTTGTTTACTCAGTCCAAAATGTGGCACTGAAAGAGTTAAACTGAACTCTGACCCCAATTCTTTTCTGTGCAAAGAAAGTGATTTTCTATTACAATTCGCTGATTGATATTATAGGGAAACGCTACTCTTCATCAAATACAGTTATAGGGCACAAAGAAGGTTTTCATACCAGTTTGTTTGCTGATTGATGTTATTAATGATGAAAACAGCAGATCCTCATGGGATATAGTTAAAGTTATAACCGTTGGACCCACTTTAAAGGTCAAATGACAAAGTTGAATTTTTGAATTCTTGCAGAGCAAGTTTTATTAAATGTGTGTTTTCGGTTGGCCTCAATCATCTTTACAGCTTTGGGTATTGTGTTGGCTTCCATCACCTGTGAAAGCTTTAGGAAAGCATACTTATACACTGTTCAGCTGGGTTGTGGATGAAACTCCAGATCGTGGACATCTTACAAGGAACTGCAATGCTATTCTCTGATTGGCTGAAGTCCTTTGACAACCAAATGAACATGATGGATTTATCTTCAGCATCCTTCAAATTTTTTTATTTGTTGTTGTGTTTTCAAGCATCATAAAGTGCAAATTGCAAGAAAATTTGAAAATGGGACTATTTCAGTATTGCTGCTAGGAAATTAAAAGTGATACTCTCAAAACAAAAATATTATGTTGCTGTGCTGGTCTTATAGGCTGCAATACATACAGTAACCAAGTTTTCATTACCTCTAATGTATTCTCAGTCCCTGGAATACCACATGTGTTTAGCTTGAAAATTGTGGGGATAAATTTCATTTGAAGGTTATGGCAGGAAAATGGGTACAGTAATGTACCTTATTTCGCCCAAGCAAAGCTGATGTAAGGTGGCAATGACTCATTTTTTGCAGGTGAAAAGATGACAGAATAATTATTGTAGCTTTCTCTTGAACATGCGTGTACATGTATTATTGTCCTATAAATGAAAGTATGGAAATGAAAACTTGGGAGATTTAAAAAATAATCTAGCTACTAATAGTACTGTTGATTTTTAATGTCGCCTGCTACATCTCATTCATTATGGAGACGTTAGGCAAACTATAAATGCAGAGACTCCAACCCTCCAGTTTTCGGCAGGAGACCTCCCTTTTTTTTCTCTTTTTTTCCTGATTCTCTCATTCTCCCGCCCCGATAAAAAAATTCACCAAAAATACACCATTTTAACCCCATTTTTTTTTTCAAAATTTTCTCACCCTGCGAGCTAATTTAAACCTCCTGCCCACTCCTGGATCCACCCCCGGCTTGGTGGCTGTGGTCCCTCGCATCTCCAACTTCAATAGTTCTCCAGGAGGGAGAATCTCCAGTTTGTATGAAGTGGGTTGGAGTCTCTGTAAACGTGTGTTGTATTGTGTGTGGGTGGGGGTGGGGGGTTTGGTGGCACTGCATACGATGTGAAACGGTTATGGATTTTTTTGTAACAAAATATAACCTACATGTGCTTGAGATGCTCAATGGAAACACGAACACATGCAATGTGTACACGTATACGTAGATGAACCAGGCATCTGAGGTGCATTGTAGGAAATATGGGAACTGCACAAGGAGGTCTGCATAATATGCAACTTATGCATCTGATGTGTATTGTGCAAATGTGCGCAGTTCACATCATCGGGATGAATGTGTGAGAACCATGTATATTAGCTGTACTATAGAAGCATGAACTCAACCAAACGCTGTAGTGTTTTTAACATTGTATTTGAGTGTGTCGTAGATTAGGCGCACAACATCTGTTTGAGATGGATTGGAAGATGTCATTTTAATATTAAAAGTTAATCTCCAAGCTGCACACCATGCAATATCTGCGGTCATTTTGAGATCATACTACATTATGTACATATTATTACTCTGATTTTAATAGCAACTATGCCTCGTGCCTGCATTTTGTTAGTTAAAAGTCATATACCAGCTTTTGATAGTGTCTTCAACTTTTGAGATCTGTATAAAATTGTTTGGGAAAATTTTTTGAAGTGTCTGAAGGACCCTGGAGGAGAGTGTTCCGCATTTGTCCTAAAGCCTATGCTGGACATTGTACACTGACCTGTGGTTCACCAGTGGCTGTATTGACAAAGTAATCCTGAATTTGGTACTAAAAATTAAAGTGCTGTGCCCGTGACCCGGGACTGCTTATTAATAATACCTTGGTCTAATATTTGATCAAAAAACGTCCAGGATTAAGCAGTCCATGTTCTTGGCTCTGATAAGATAAAATTTTGTGTTGAACCTTTTCCATGTCATGCTAGACTCATCACCTGGTATATTCTCTGTTGCTGGCAGCCTTCACTTTGGCACTATCAGCAGCTGTTCCCAAATGTCATCCCCTACAGTGCTCCCAGAAAGTCTTGCACCGTCTCTTTTGGTGGCCCCTGTGTGTGGTCCTCCTCGGGTACATACTGTACAAGGGACTCCTGCAGAGAACACTGTTTGGACGTTTGATGTTCATTACTCAGTG
>OZ026616.1:11055089-11089089 GCA_964020975.1 Hermodice carunculata | reverse complement strand
GATGTTCATTACTCAGTGTGCTTCTTGTACCTACCTGTGGCCCTCATTGGCCCTTAACTGGGTATGGTGTCAGAATTTTAATTTTTATTGCACTTTGAAAAGCAGTACTAAAAGTTGCTCCACTGATGACCCGCAGACTTTGGAGCAAGACTTTCTGGCAGCACCATATGTGATAATTTGCTGACACTGAGAGTGTCATCTTTTCACACTTACTAACTCCTTTCATCCATGCTGTGATACCATACCGGTATATATCAAAGTCGCTAGGCTTCCCAGGGAGAAAATATTACCTTGAAATCAAGAGTCCAATGGCGTATCAAAGGAAATGTTTTGCTGTCAAAGTTTTCCAGGACTTGTGTTCCTCATGTCATTAAATTAATCTGAGATTAAACCAGTAATTCACCTTTAAATCTATATCAGAATCTGGATCAAAATAACCATAATTAAGTGATAATCCTGGAATGTTAATCATGTTTTGTGTAATTGCCATGAAAACAGACTGTTTGACACAAAAATTTTCAAATATACTACTGGACCCTGTGTTAGTAATTTTGAATCACAGAAGCCAACTTTTACTTTGATCCTAATTCAGCATCGGATCAAAATAGTAGTCTTTGTCAACATAGCCAGGGACTGCTGCCCAGTCAGCTTTGCACCTGTTGACCTTTTATAATTAGGGGATTTTGTTCTTTTTGCTTCATTAAGCCATGTATGCAGATATTGCATAAAAAGTAGCTATTAGGACATGACATGAAAACACTGCTCAAATTATATATATATATATATATATATATATATATATATATATATATATATATATATATATATATATATGTTTGTATGTATATATATGTATATATATATATCTATATATATACATATATGTATATATATACATGTATATATATATCTATATATATGTATATATACATATGTATATGTATATATATACATATATATACATATGTATGTATATATATATATATATATATATATATATATATATATATATATATATATATATATATATATATATATATATACATATGTATATATATATATACATATGTATGTAAGCTTAATGAAATTATAATAGGTGGACCTGCAGAAAGTTGTTCAAAAGTTGGAAGGTAGACCCATAGGAGTGAATGTGAATTAAATTACAAACAATATGACATTGCTTATTAATTCACATAAAGCTTTCCTTTACATGTTCACGTCCATTGAAGCTGTTGAGCACTTAAGAAAATAAGACCCAAGAGCTTCATGGTGATTCTGTACTGCTGTCATACTTGTTGTATTTGCCTGCTAGCCTGGCCAAGTAAAGTTCAGCATGAATACATTCAGCTGTGAGCAGTTCAACAGAGGATTGGGATCCAAATGAATTGGTTGGTGTTAAAAGGAGAGGTGTTCCAATATGATGGGTATGATCATCTGGCCTGAATACATCTCAAATTATGTACTATAAAATATTCAGGCCCCCCCCCCCCCCCCCCAAGTCCAGATTTGAGAGTCGTCGGGTTAATCAGAGGAGTTAAGTACCACAGGTTTATTACTCTGTTTTCAAGCTGGTTGCATGCACTTGATGGTCATAAAGTGGGTTAGTATGTGAACTGTCGCGGGAACATACACGATTGCTCAATAAGGAAATGACTGGCGTTACAGTCTTAGAGTAAGAGTTTGGGTTCCCATCATCCCCTGATCAAACCAAACTTGAAACTAAATTAAATTTTGATAGTGAATATTGGGGGGGGGGGGGGGGGTATTTATAAAAATTCTTTGAAAATAACCAGAGATGCTCGGACATCCAGACGCCTTGATTTTGCTGGGCCACCTGGTGGTCTTCAAATAGGTACATTTCATACTTTCATCAAAAAATGTATTATTATTGTGACAGACTGCAGGGTTTTTTGATATACAGTGTATTACATATGTACTTGTATCTAGCTGTACACCATTAGCATTACTATACTTTTAAAGGTGACTGACATACATGTGCTATATAATAAGAGAAAGACAGATTTTTCTGTGAAACTTTTCTTGGAAATGTGGACATGCATATTGTATTTGTACCATTTTCAGAGTTGTTATCAACATCATTTCAAGTAGGTTTGTGCTGAGAGTATTCCATTCATGCCTGCATCCATAATACATATATGTCCAGGAAATAAGTGTGTGTGACTAGTTTCAGAAAACTCGACACACACATATCAGGATCCAGGAATGTGTCATGTGACAAAAGTAGATCACTAGGTTAACATCCTGGCTACACAGATAAAGGATGGCATGATTGCAGCAATCTGGCATTTCACTTGTAACTCGATCATGCCTGACCCAGGCCAAAGTGGTGGGGGATCAGCTGATTTTGTATTAGTATTAGTGTTAATTTTTGAAGAAAATCTGAGAAGCAGAGATGAGTACTACCAGAGAAGCACACCCCAGGTCAACAGCTTTCCTCAGGATAGCTAGTGCTCAGCCTACCTCCAGGAAAGTTGTTGACCCAGCATTGATTCAAGGGAAAGTGTTAATTCATTTTTTTTTTTTCCCTTTTCGTTGGTCTGTAGAAAGCAATTCAGTGTTTGCATTTACACTGCTCTTGGCAACATTTTCTCATTTGTAGTGGGTTTTTTACCTCTAAAAATCAAAGTAAAAAATACTGCCATGTTATCAGTATTATATATATATATATATATATATACTGATAACATAGCTTATGGAGAGTAAAGAGTTCGGACTGCGGAATAGGGTAATGACTACTAGGAAGTGGTTTTGGACAAAAAGACACATACAATATATATACATATATATATTATATGGTCTTCCAAAAAAGGCTTTGGTATACATGTTTCACTTCAAAAAGTATGACATGCATAAATATAAATGGTCACTTTCCTCAGAATAAATACAGATTTGAACAAGTCTGGCATCTGGTATTAAGTATGAATTGTCACACTGTTAAAAAATGGTAGGAGAATGAACTTAACCTGGGTTCATATGCATCTTGAGCAGCTGTTAAAGTCCTTAAATTTCATTTAATTTCATATTTTGAAGGCATTGAAAGCACTTACACTTAAAATTCAATGTGGCTTCAGCCTTGCAAGTCTTTGAAAGTTTATTCAGGGTAAACATTTTTGAATGCACAAATGTTTCGCTTGCTGATGTTCCACCCATACAGAAACCGTGTCAAAATACCATCAGAGGTCCTTGAATTTTGGAAGTCTTGCCCTGGAAATTGCTTAATTGTCCCTGAATTTCAAAGCTGGTGTAAGTGCCAGGTTACATCAGCCATCCCTGGTGCACTGTGACGGCAGTGTATGCCTATGGGAATGGATGAAATTTGGAACTTGTAGCCCTTTCATTACGAGTTGTGACTTCAGTCAAAATACTTATAAATTTGAATTTGCTTGACAATATAATAAGGATGTTAGTTAGATTCATGTTCCTCGTAAAAAGACCTTCCATTCGAATACCAGCATGCTAGAAGTTACATAGAATGTAATAGTCCAGGTCACTGGCTTTCGTCAGCAGGTTCCGGGTGCAATGTGTCAAAAGCATGCAGAGGAAAGCTGTTGACTCAGTCCAAAATGTGGCACTGAGAGAAATGAAAGGTATTTTTCATGACAATTTGGAATCTTGAATCCTCATAATGATTCAGATGACAAGTACTTCTATTTTGAGCAGCACGTGAAGAATGGATGATTTGATAACTTATCAGAATCGCTAACTCACATTAGCTCCGGGAGTAGTTAACACTTTTTGTACAATTTACTAAAACTAATAGTGATATGCATATGATGTAATATATTGAAACTCACTTTGCAGATAACCAATATAAATGTACACTGAGTACTGTCAGGAATGTAGCTATAATCATGGTTTGTGTACTGGTTGAAGCGAAAAGCAAACATATGATGGGAATTCTGGGCCGAGAATGTTAGCAGATGATGTACAATTTTTTGTAAAAAATTTATTGCGGGTGACCTATCGTATAGGAATTTTATTAGACTTCATGAATTTTTGACCACGTTTGGCCAGGTAATGTACCTTAAAGTATGACTAAAATGGAGTCTGTTGCTTGCAGGTGAAATTTAAGGTAACTTTTCCATGATATCCACCTGTTGCAGGTATAGATGCATCAGGAATAAAACAAAAGTGTTTCATTGGCGGAAAATGTTATGTGACACAGGAAGCAGCACTAGTGCTGCCCCCTGCCAGAATAATGTGTCTGACACGCCTTATTGTCTTTAATATGAGCACCAGTCCCCTCATATGTATCAGACGCTCTGTACTTAAGGATCAGTGGCAAGTTCACGTTAAAGGCAAATACAATGTACAAGTTTATGTGTTGTGGCATTTGTTGAGGCTGGATTGTCAGGCCCATTGAATACTATCATGTTTTGTAATTGAACATTATTTTTATAGTGACGTAAAATTTGGCTTTGATGACGTGTATGCTATGGAGTTTTGATTTTATACTAAAAGGTGATCCGATATCATTCTTGCCATCCTGAAGTATTGACATGTACATTGTGGGTAAATCACACACAGAGTAATTGGTGTGAGGTTTGCTCTTAACTCGTGACGTATCAAACTGCGGCTGTACCAATGTCTGCAGAGCATGAGCGATGACGGTGTACCTGCTACATTCCACCCAATGGGTGCTGCGGACACTTAACACTTTCAGTGCAAACTGCGCTTAAAGTTGAACTACTTAAAAAAAAAAAGCTGCTCTGAATTATAATAAGGGTGCTAGATTCACGTTGCTTGTAAAAAGACCTTCAAATTGTAAGACGTGATGTACAGCATCATGCTGAAAAACAACATGCTAGAAATTAAGAGCCAGAGAGCATGTCATCTTGAGGTGTGGCCGTTATTCCCACAGGACTTTTTATTCTTGTTCAGTAGCAGTCATGTAAATGATTTGACAGATATGCTCAGATACCTCTACAGCCCTGACAAGAAAGCAAACTACTTTCTCTAGGGGACAAGAGCAAGGCATCCTGCCAGCATCCTACTGGGAGTAGCCAGTCTTATCTGATTAATTAGCATTATGCTCACAGCAGGCAGCACATCAAAGTCTGCAAAATTCTACCCTGGGTTTGCCTTGAAATCCTAGGTGAAGAGTCACTAGTATAAATATGGACCTCAAACCATCATGATTAATTATAGTTCAGGTCAATAGCTTTCCCAAGCACGCTTTAGGCATTGTGCCCAGAGTGTGCCAAGGAAAGCTGTTGACCAAGTCCAAAACATGGCACTGAAAGAGCGAAAACATTGGTGCAGTAAAATGGATCTATTTTGGACCTATATTGTGGACATGTGATACGATAAAAACATGGGTACATGTAGCGTACCTAAAATTCCAATTGCTTTATTTGCTCTTGTAGCCATGAGATGCTAAACACTGTACCTTGTTTGGATAAGGTGTTATTTGTGGCAGACTGGGGTAGCATTTTCTTTGCTTGGTTTTAAAAAACCATATAGGTCACAAATTTTGCCATGGAGCAGAAAGCACAAAATATAGGTCTTTTGACACAGATTCAGTCCATTTTTTTTTCTGGACTGGTGTTTTTAGAATTAAGAGCTGGTCCCTCCTTGAGAGAGGACCCTTAGGGTACAGCCAGAGATCACGTCTCAGACCCGATGGTGTTGTAGGTAGTCCAAGGGACTTGTCCTCGTGCTCCTGATTGTAAACCAGGTGGTATTGTACGTTGTACAACAAGCCAGGTCGTCTTTTGAAGCAGTCTCTCAAATGAAGGGACCATTGGACCTGATTTTTGAAAACCATGGAATTTTGATTCACAAGCCAGGTAGTCTTTCGATGCAGTCTTCTCAAATGAAGGGACCACTGGACCTGATTTTTTAAAACTGTGGAATTTTGATTCAGCAGTGGCAGATGTGCAGCGCTGGTAAGGAGAGCTGCCTACTTTGAAGCCCTTGGGCATTACAATATAGATTACAGGTACCAGTAAAATGGCTATATTATATAGAGTACTAGCAAAGTAGCCCAGGTTGGCTATTGTTTGATACCTTGATTGGTCTGTGGTCTGTCACAGAGAACAGACAGAACAGTGGTCTGCCATGAAGGCAATTCTTTACTTAACCCTGCTGCAGCATTGGACCAAAATATTGTATTGATATAGTCTTTAGCTGACAAGTTTAGTTAATTTTTTGTGTGTGTATGTGTGTGTGTGCATGTGTGTGTGTGTGTGAGTGAGTGACGAGAGAGAGAGAGAATATAATAATATGGTTGGTGATGAGACAAGTTGGTGAGGTGAGGGCTTTGGAATGGCTGAAAGGTGTTCGAGTATGTTAACTGGGTTGATTTGATTTGGCAACAAACAAAGCTGTGTTTTTGAATAGAATATTGTGAGGCAAAAAAAAATAAACATATGACCTTTTTATACTTGATACTGTGTGTTGTTTTCTGTTATACATGTACATACATGAAGGGGTTTCCTGTACTGGCGTACTGGAAGCCCTCTTATTTTACGTACTTCGTACTATCCAAAATTTTGAAAGATTTTTATTTTCGGTACTGCGTACTGTAGAAAAATAATTACCTGTACCAGCGTACTGAAACTCCCCCTTACCCCCCTTCATACATGTTCTGGTTATTCTGTTACAGGACAGAAAGCAGGGAACTCAGCTTGGCTGTGGAGAGGTTTCACAAAAAAAGGAATGTCCAGGCAGTTGTGCCCTGCAAGGTGTCAATTCTATATCTGAACTTTCTGCTCCAGACAGAAGACTTGTTTCGATGTGCCAGAATTGAGGGTGGGATAGGGGTTTCCCGTACTGGCGTACTGGGGCTTTTTATTTACCGTAGTGGCGTACTGGAAGCCCTCTGATTTTACGTACTTTGTACTATCCAAAATGTTGAAAGATTTTTATTTTTCGTACTACGTACTCTAGAAAAATATTTACCTGTACCAGCGTACTGACCCCCCCCCCCCCCACCTCCCTTCAGAATTATCAGCCTGTGAGAATTCTATAAATTTACATAAGCGTTCCATCAGGCATCAGAAAAAGGAACATTTACCCAATGAGACTTTCGTTAAATGTCATGAGAAAAAGGCACAAAGTGATACACATTACATTTTTGTTTATTGGAGTTTAGCGGTCTTTCATCTGTACTCATTACTGTCTATGCAGTCTGTAGCTCGGTCATCCTAACTTCCTGCATGAAAAGGATTTAGTGGTACGTACGTATGAAGGCTAATTGGGATATGGGAGACCATTATTGTTCCTGCACGCTTCTTGGCTGCACTTAAGAGTTAAAAGAACTAGGCGAGATGTGTCCACAATGTCGCTATTATTAAATGAACTGCTGGCAGAAAGAATTGGGACTTCAGAGTGACAAACTTCTTAAAAGTATGTTTTGTACCATTGCTGTAATAAAAACGTGTTAGAATGACTTCGAGATTTAAACATCCACAATGTAAGATTTAAACGTCCACTCAGTAAGGAAAAATGAATTTTATTTTTACATCATAGTGCCATAGCTCCATTTTTGAAAGCTACTGCTTTTTCTGAATCCGTGAAATGCTAAGTTTTATGACAATTCTATGGTTTAAGAGCAGTACGAAATCTGCGTCTACTCCAGGAACCATGGAGTAAGCAATATACCCCATGTAGCATACCGCCACACTGTCTGGGTTTCTAGTTTTTGCTTCTTTTTTGATGATTACAAATGTAGTTGCTACAGAAATGAAATATGTATGTACATACGCACGTATGTATATGAAAAATCAGGCAAAACCAGTGACAGTCTTAGCAACGGATGAAACTGTTCACAGGCTGTTCAAAACTGCTGGTTCCTCGCTGAAGTTGATGAATGTTAATGGAGTGCAGAGCAATGCCTGCACAGACAAGGACTTAATGCGATGTTCAGAAGTCTGGAACACGCCACCTAGTGGACAGTTTGTGGTTACTAAAACAGGATTGCTGTGGACTTCGTTCTGGGAATCGTAGTTATCAATGAAGGTAGATAGTTGTCATGTTTTAGGTTTATAAATGTCATAAAAACGACGTAGGCCAACTTCCTTCGTTTGCTGTCTGCTTAGCGGACTGATAAGTCAGGAACACAAAAAAGTGGCAGGCCTACTATGTCTAATTTTATCTTTGGCACAAGTGACAAATTTTGGGTTTTCAGTGGTTAGTGTTTTGAAATAATGAAGGTTTATAGTTACCGGTAATGAAGATTACAATATTTCATAGGTTGAGAGGACCGGCTCAAAACCAGCAGTTGCCTTTTTTGGGTGACTGCCTGTCTCAAGGCCAGAGTGAAATTTGTTTCTTCACATTGGTATTTAAAGCTGAAAGTTGATGTTTTGGTAATTTTTCAATCTCTTCCTTTGCTGTATTTAACTCTGCTGTCAATGTTGGGTTGTAATTTATGAATATGGATAATGTTATATTTTTCTGAACTTTTTCAGTGTGAGCCACTGTTTTGCAGCACAGAGACCACTAGCCGAAGCAATGTCCTTTGGGTTATCAAAAAAGAAAATAGTCCACAAAGTCTAACAGTATGTATAACATGTATAATTGTGAAAGTTACTGCACCACATTCCTGGCGTTAACTTATGGAATGATTGGGACAAAGCTAGAAGTGAAGATAAGCAGAAAAAGCTACAAAGAAAAAAAATCAGCATGAATGACAATTCACTGTGTGTGCTTTTTTCTATTCATAATGTTTAAATTTTTGTATGTAATAACCCATTGACCCATACATGGTATCGCTGAGTTTTCAGTGTGTATATTTAATCTTATGATATTAGATGAAAGGATTTTCTTTATCGACTTTCCACATGTCGGTATCGTCTGCAAAATAAGTGACTAGGAAATCTATAAATGTTAAAAAGTGTATTCGTTCAACCTAAAAGGATAATGCCAACTGTACTTGCTGGAAAGAGTACATGTCAGTTCTGTTTCGCTATATGAGAACATCGTTTCGTTTTACAAAAACGTAAACACTGAGCAACACGTATTTCCCTATGGCATTACATGATGTTTTGGTTCGTGGGAGATGCTCGTTGCATTACACTGCACATCAGTGGATAACTAACATTATTTAATCAAATTAAATAATGGATGCATTTGAAATTCTGAAATGTCTTGGCAAAGATGCTATGGACATATGAAAACAATGTCTGGAATAATCTGATTTATGCTGAATTGGATCTCAAAATTTGACGCCACCTAGGGATGTGGTATTCAGTCGTCGCTGCACCGTAGCAGATTTTGATGTGGTGGCAAAGTTTTCCGTAACAACCGTACATATGCGGTGAGTAATGAAATGAAAAACCACGATATTAAACGCGTGTTCTTCACTTCGTAACCAATGTGTAGGTACATCACCCGCAAATCGCCCATGGCGAAACTAATTTTACCGTGGTAGCATGTCCGACTTATTTGTATAATTTGACGCCAGTTCATATGACAGATGGACTACAACATTCTATTAGAGTTACCAGTACAAGTGATTTTGTGATATCTTTTATTCTATTTCTTTTTTCTTTTTAATCTCATCCCGCTTATTTTCATCTCGGTATAAAATGGATGTATGACCTACATGGTCTCACAGTCGAGTAAACTGGTGCTTTTTGTATTCTGGTTTTTGCACATTCTGAAGTTGCGATTGATCTTGAATCTTTACTGATGTTACTCATTATTCATATTGTCGGTTTGCACTGATTTTGTAATTGATATTTTCATTGTGCATGTCACTCCACGCATTCGTGTAAACTGCTGTTCCTTAAGTAATATAACAAAAATATAATATCTTTTTGAAACAAACAGTTCCGATGAGCCAAGATCTGTATTTTTATTATTGATAAAACTTGGCCCGGCTCAAATTTTCATGTGCGGACAAGTATCTTGAAGTTCTTTACTCGAACAATAATAACTTTATATTTTTTAAACATTCGCGTTGCCATACCTCAACTGCTGGGATTAAATAACGCAGACATACTATACTTTACTACTGACACGAAAAAGTGCCACCGCTTTGATTTTTTTCATTGCTGGATACCGTAAAAGATTGAACACTTGATTAATTTCGCCAGACACTATTTGTAGTGCAGATTACAGGTGCAGAGGAGACTGTTTGGTCAAAGAGACCGTCACTAAGACAAGGACCAGACCGTCGCTATCGTGAGTAGCAGCCTGCGAAAATACTTTGAAATAATGCTAGTCACCCTGTACAATACACTGAGAGAAGAAATAAACTGTTACTACAGAATACGTACACTTTATATACGCTACCAGACATATTCTGAATAAATCCGTGTCTTCTTGAACATGAAAATGTATAACTATGTGGAACAACACAAGTATCTGAGTATGTCTGGATAACATTTTAGTACGGCATTTCCTCCAGTCTCTGTGACTACAGTTTACCAAGAATGATTACTGGATGTTTTCATAGGCTGGCTATATAAAACATTAAGGTATTGTTTGCAAAATCATGATAGCAACTGGGCATAAAGTATTTTTCCTGTCCAGTGTGATGTGAATGTACTTTCTCGTTTACTTGTACCGATAATATTATATATTTACACAAAGCTTCTTGTTAATGTACCGGTGGTAAAATGTCAACTTTGTAATCATGGGTATATCCTAAATTTTTTAGAAGACTTTTAGATTATGGAGCTATATGAGCATTACATTTACGACGTAATGCTCATATTCTGATTATTTTCTTCGGCAGATTCTGGGTTTTTGTACATTTATGGCCGAAGCCCAATATCCCGTATGCTTATTCGGGAGATCACCAAATACTGGCAGATTTTAACCATGACACCCAAAGAAGTACATGTTGATTTTAAGGAGAATGCCGAGCGATAGTGATGTACAGATTCCATTTATGTTGTTTGTTTAAATAATTTTTGGAAATTTCTACGAGTTAGCATATTCCACTGCAACAGCAATTTTTACTGATTTCGAGCATCCTGAACGCCTTGTTGGGTTGATGAAATATCATAAAAACTGATTTCTTTATGTTGAATGACAGTTTATTTATATCAGGCCTATAAGAATTTTTAAGTTCACGGTTAATTAGATTAGTAATAGTAAATTAGCATGTTCATAATTGAAGGGATTACATGTGCTTGTTAGAGTTGAATCTTCAGCATATATAATATGTATACTGATTTTGAAATTACTGCTGGCTCCTTTGATATTATTAATATAAATGATAAAAAAGAATGGTTCAGGGATGGCCCTTTGAGGAACTCCAGGTTCTGTGGGAAGCAGTTCCGATTTTACATCGTCCAATTCAACATATTGGGAGCGATTTACCAGGTAACCTTTCAAGAGTTTAGCTATGGGGTCTCTTACGCCACAGAACTTTAGTCTTTCTACTAGAAACATTGTGGTAAAGGGTATCAAAAGCTTTAAACATACCTGACCGAAACATACGGGCAGATTGCCCATATCCACTTTTCAAATGATTTTATGTACGGCAAAAAGGGTATATCTTTGGATGCAGCTTTACACGTGATTGTAGTCTCTAAGCCATATTGACCTCAAGATCAGAGGTGTTATCTACCGTCTCTGTTATATGTTTATGCCTTTTAAATTTCACCATCATACTAGGTAAATTGCTTATTTATTGTTGCATCGATAATTTTAGTTTATCTAGATTTGTGCTTGGGTCTTATATTGGGTTTTTGTAATTTTACTATACATGTCAGGGTTCCCCATTTTCAAATGAAAAGACTTCAGATTGGATGAACGTTAGATGTAGACTTGAATGTGCTTGGATGCTGGGTTCTTTTGTGGAGGAATGAGGATGTTCAAACACGTAAAGGTAGGTTGGCGATCAAACCATTTTTAGCCACGATTCTTGATAGGGCACTGAAGGTAGCAATATTGGTTTTGCAAAGGAAATTGTTAATAAGGTTCCCTGGTGTTGGAGAATCTTGCAGGAAATGTAAGTTTTGGACATAAGTAAACTGAAGTTATTTAAATGTCCTTTTCGTTTACTTTCAGGAGCTCGATATTACCACAGATCATAAATTCACAATTTAATTTATAAGGAAATGATGCTGACTCGAAAAAAATCTAGCATGCATGTTCTGCAATCACACATTTTAACCCTGGGGGTCCACAGACATATCCAACAATGAGATTTTTACATAAATCCTCCCTTGAAATCTCAGTAAATTGACGTTCTCCAAAAAAGACGGTTAATGTATATTGGTGAGTAAGAAATTACATAGTTCATGTCACAAATTTACTAGTTCCCTTCGTAGAACAGATTTGACCTCATGGTATATATATGATTAAGGAAAAGGTCAATCCCGTCTTTATAGCATTCCTGAAAACACAGGACACTGAACTTGAAATTGTTTTGAAAGTGTCTATGGAAAATATATCATTTTCTTATGACTATGTAGAAGTTTGATCCATTCTTGTTTGTGAAAACGTGCTTTTAGAATCCGAAGATTAAGGCTCATAGGGATTTTAAGATGACAACATGCACTCACTTTGAAGAACATCAAATGATAAATGTTATACACAGGAACCTTTTCTAGATTTAATTAGACATAAGGATCTATGTAATTTAGTTATGTTTGCTTTGTTTACCTATACATTTTGAATTCGTTGAAAATGTGAGTAAATATCTGAGTGTTTTAAAAAAGTTTGAAGTCATCTAATGTCACTCGCCTAATGATCTGATCTGCTTTAGTTATTGCTCCACTGTACGTAAGTGTTTCCCTGCTCAACATCACTATAGAACTGTTTAAGACAGGTAAGTGGGGTTGAGTATAAAGAACTGTTTAAGACAGGTAAGTGGGGTTGAGTATAAAGAACTGTTTAATGATACATTTTTGGTTAATTAGATATAAATATATTAATCAAGTGATTAAGTAAAGCTTAGCAAGAAAGTTTCTTTGCATTGATTTTATTAATATTAACAAGGTTTATGTTAGTTTTTGTGATTACTGATCATGATAAAGTAAACTTTATAAGTCTTTTCTTTAATTTGTTAGTTACTAAGCAGAAGCAAAATCTATGTCAATGTCATATATCTTGTTCTGCTAGATTGCTTTTATACCACGCATTTAGAGTACACGTCAAAGAAATGGTTTCTTTATAATTATATAGCTGCTACTATAAAGAAATATCTTGGGTGAATTAATTAGTACATTTTTGAATGAATATGCTTATATCAGTGGATATTTTTATGTTGAATGTTTGGCCACAACTAAAAAGAGGATATTATTAAGTAGATTGTTCATTCATAACTACACCCTTCTGGACAAACTGTTGACTTGATATGTTAGGCTATCACTCATAATTAAGGTCTTTTCATGGCTGTGTGGCTTGACCTGCTTAACCGTCTCATCTTTGTTGGGTTTTTCAATGTTGTCAGGGAAAATGTTTAACCTTAATCTCTCATATTCAGGACTGTCAGGCTAGAGGTCTACCAGTAAATACCCATAAGGTTTGAGTGTGGCTCTCTTGTATTCTTCCATCATGTAATCAGGTTTGGGAGAGAACATACACTGCCTAAGTATTTCACTGGCTGCAGATCAGCTTGCATGTTGAACAAGAAAAGATAATGACAAATGCTTCCTATGATCACTGTATTTGGCTCATAAAAGTTTTCCATCAGGGCAATGACACTCAGATTGTGATGGTGGCTCACTTTGGTAAATGAATCTGCGATTCTTGTATCTTTGCAGACTTTGTACATATGTGTCTTTCTTGTATGAAGAAAACTGTCATCCTCCAAATTTGGTGGTATACCTCAGATGAATTTAATGATAGATATTCCTCTTTGCATATGTGCATAGTGTGGCTGCTACTGTTCACAACACCAAATAATTCTATGAGGTAGTAGATCAATTAAGTTCTCTACCAAAATTCATTTGGTAAGAACTGGTTCTCCAAAACCTGTTGGAGCATCAATGACTGGAATGAAGGAATGTTTCCATGAGTTTTTTTTTTGTAATCCTTGGCTGCTGAACACAGTGTTTAACTGTGGTCATGTGGTTTGTATCTGGGAACCTGACATACTGAGAGGGTAAAAGTGACAGGAATGCACTCTGTTGGTCAGAACTATTTCTTGTCTCTTTACGTTATCAGACTAGCTAAATGACTTGTTACATGTATGACAGTAGTGTGCAATTCGCACTTCATTACCGTGGGTTGGATCTGGGTATTTGGTCTGTTCCCTCAAATTAGGACACACTTCACCAAAGACTACATTAAACTCTTCATGGACATCTTTAGCCCTTCTTCTAAGAAGTTCCTCTTCCAGCATACCAGACATTAGTGCTATGGACAATAAATCAGGTTCAGGAGTCACATCTTTGTTAACACCAGTCATGGCTTTCTTCAAAACATCAACTCTTTGACTACATGACATTACAGACTTGGCCAGTACACTGTCTTCCCATTCTGCCAGGAAACAAGCACCACCCTGCTCCTGGTCATGTAGTCCATACAAGTCGAACCCACAGGCCTGTTAATTACAATCTTTAAGGCTGACAATGCCCTTTTTGATATGGTAAAAATGCAGCCATCTCACCAAGTCTTCCAAGGAGGGTGAAGGTTTTCTTTTCTGGTCTCAATAATGTCTCTGGATGTGTCAGGGACTTCATATCCATTTTTGTCATGCTTTTCCAGTTGTTTTATGGCAGCGGCCTCTGAAAAGACCCAACCGTCATATTTGCCACTTTTTTCTGGTGTGGTGGAAGTACATTACGCCGTTGGCTCTGCTTCATCGTGGCTTGTAGTGCAGCAGGTTTCATCTGCCTCTCTTCTCTTGGCATGATTTTCTTTGACAATTGCGGGATGAGATGTGTTCAGAGCCCCAAGTTCAACATGTGCTTGTTCCATGCATGGTTGATTTTTCATGAACGTTGTCAATTAGACCAGATCATCTTCTAAGTTAAAATTGATGCCTCACCCTCTGACTCTCTGACCCTGACTATGGCTGCTACTTAAGGCACTGAAGCAGCCAAAGTCTGCCAGGCTGATGCAAACCAGTGATTGGTGTTCTGTGGTCATATTCACAAAACTAAAGTAAGTTCCAAATTCAACTAAGTTGAAAAAATGGACTGTAACTAGGGTAGCACTTGACACACTTTTCTGCTCTTTTTTTCTTCGACACGTATGTCCACTTTGAATGAACTCACAATGAAAGTCTTGAACACTTTTATCGTAAACTAATTGGCATTTTCGTTAGAAGAATCTAGATGATTAACAGTATTATCTATGCACAAAATGCAAACTGAATGTCACCCTAGTTACAATTGAATTTTTTAAAATTTAGTCTGAAGTTTGAACTTAGTTTGTTTCATGAATACAGCCACAGAAGACCGAAGCAACATACTAGGATCCTTAGTGATCAGGTCTTGCCTCAATCAAAGTCTTTTCACTTAACTGGATTATGTTATAACAGTCATCTTCAAGTCTGCTTTGCTTGTAGCTTGAGATTTGCTGTCAAGGACAGTGTCATAACAACTGATGAGGACTTCCAAAATCAACCTTTTTTATACAACCTTTCTGGTGACGTCATAAAGGTATTTGAGCAAAATGTCATTTGCAGGTTTGAGCTTATATCTGTCCATCTTAGGCACCTGTGGGGCTATAATTCTTTTAGGGTGTTACGTCATAATACCCTGCTCTGTGTAATGTGGGGCTATACAACACTCACGTGAAGTTAATATTTTGCAAAACTATATATAGGTCATGAAACAATTCATGACTTTAAATTCATACATTAATCATAGAATTCCATGAATGGAAAGTGAACTTTCGAAACTTGTGTAGGCATCTTATCCTGCACATCAAATTTGACAGATTGACTATCTTCAAAATTAAATCCCAGATGTCATTCTAACATGCACATGGAGGTGTTTTTAGGTGCAAAACCTAAAACTGTCTACTTTTACATACTGTTGATGGTTATTCTCTGTATTGTTTTACTCTATTCTTGCCCCCCGTGTACAGCGGTATGAGGTATACATGTATATAATTTTAGGATTACCAAAAATGAACCAGTATTCATCGAGAAATTTTCAACAGCTTTAACACATATGCCCATACAATCCCTTGGATGTTTAGAGTACGTTCAAAGATATAAATAGACTTTGTGTGACTGTAATTGTTAATTGCGTGCTTTGGGGATTTGTTTTTATTTTTATTTTCTTTATATCATCATAGTCATAATAATCATCTGCAGTAGTAGTATATTATTGTTATCATACAATTAGGGACAATTATGAAAGGATCACTGTAAAACAGATTTCATGATGAATAGAGGCCTCGTGTAATCCGCCAGTCCATGGCTATTTGACCTCACACTGTTTATAATATTATAGTAATAATGGCTCCCGAATACTAGTTTGTCGACACATTTTAATGTACCAATAGCGATATTTATCTAATAGTACAGAAAAACATAACCTATATTCACATATTTCAATCCCAACAATGACAACAAAGAGATTCCAGAGTTACCGAAGCATCAGCATTCATCTTCCAATGCCAATGTGAAGAAACAAATTTCACTCCTGTCTCGAGACAGGCAGTCACCCATAAAAGGCAACTGGTGGTTTTAGAACGGTCCTCTCAACCTTTGAAAATTTCTTCATTAACTACAGACTATAGTGTTTCCAAAATGTATAGGCCTAACCACTCAAAACCCAACTTTTATTACTTTTGCCAAAAAAGAAAAAGAGACCTGCTAGGCCTATCTGTTTTTGGTTCTCCTGACTTGTCAGCTGAGTTTACAGCAAACGAAGAATGTAGGCTTTAATCGTTTTTGTGATATTTATTGATGTGGAACATTATAAACACAATCTACCTCCACTATAACACTATAACTATGAGTCGGAGAACACAGCTCACAGCACAATATAGCCAATGAAGTGTTTATCAAATATTACCGAAAAACATAACCCATATTCATAAATTTCAATCCCAACAATGACAACAAAGAGATTCCAGAGTAACCAAAACTTCAACATTCATCTTCCAGTCCTTAAACCAGTCCTCTCAACCTTTGAAATATTCTTTCTTAAATGTGTCTCATCTTCAATTTAGTTATCAGCAGAAACTATCATAACGTAATTTGACAGACAACAATCACCATGGCGCCATTCTACGGCTTCATCACCAATGATTCCTTGTAGGTTGTTTGTTAAATATACCTATCCATTTCTTTCGTCCACTCCATTCGGTCTGCCCTTTGCCTACATAATCCCTATTTTGATGCTGAATAATTGACTCAATTTGTGGCTGGTTTACTTTGGTTACAACGATTTTCAAATTCAAGTGCAACAGAGAACACAGACTGTCCATGGCAAACGTAACCATGATCAACTTTCTGATTGGTCTATCATTTCATGAAAATGGTGTTAGGGCAATTTTATTACCATAACCATGAAAAACACTGACCAAGTGAAGTAGAGATAATTAAACGGTAGGTCTGTTTGGAGGCACATTTTGCAAGTATTTGTGTGATTTGTTTTCTTTCGAATCTTCAATTTCTTCTATAAAGAATTTTGGAGTAAACTGAGTTTTCTTTGACAGCCCATTCAATTTATCCCACCGTCCTAACTGGAAAATAGATTATTCACCAGACAAATAAATTATTTCACCGAGAAAAAAAACATGGCTGCATAGGGAGGGGATTTTTTTTCGTTTTTGTTCTTGTGAAGGCAGTAAAGTCCTTATATTAAAAAAATTTAAGGGCTTCACTGGCAGCTAAATCGCCAGGAACATCATAGATAACTGATTACTGTTGTTTAAGCAGCAATAATAACATGTTCGAGAATATATTTCACAAATATACCCTGATGATTTGGAATTAAAAGAAACTATAAAAAATGACTTGAAATTTTCACTTTTAGACATAATGATGTATAACGATAATAGTGTATTGAAGTTTAAATTATATTACCAAAGTGATGATTTTGAAGTTAACATAGTAAATTACCCCGTATCGTTAGTAATAGCCACTCGGGCATGATTATGGTGTCTATGATTCAAGGTCAATTACCTTGGCTAGAGTATGCACTGATTTTGACAAGTTTGACTCCCGTCATTGACAAGCTCTTTAAAATACTAACAAAAGGGATATTCAAAAAGGAAATTGAAACGATCGTTTATGAAGTTCCTGGGTGAAAATGAAAAATCACTACTTAGATTTCCAATGGAATACTGAATTTAGGGTCCTGTTCTTTAGAGCTTAACGACCTTGCAAATAGGTCAAGGTCGCATAACATTTTACAAAATTTGTCCTCTGGCCACATGAATATTTGGCACAAGTTTTGCACTTTCATCTCAATTTATTATGTCATGAGCACAATAAAACCATTTCATGATGTGCATTCTCTCCATGATCTTCAGAAAGTAGGTCAAGGTGAACCACATTATGCAACATCAATCTACCATATATGATACTTTTATGGTACAGTTGGTGATGTAAGCCTTCTAAGTTCTCAACATGTCAAAATTAGCGTCCTTTACCACATCCTTTATGACCTTGAAAAACAAGTCAAGGTCACCCAAACTTTTTTCTGAATTTGATCATTGGCCTAACCCATATTTGGTATAAATTTGCATTGTTCACCACTCCCCCCCCCCCCGTCCATGGACATGTCTAATTATTCTATAAAGGCATAAACGCTCAAATTTAACCTGTTTGCATATTCTGTGTGTGTGTGCGTGTGCGTGTGCGTGTTCGGTGCGTGTGTGTGTGATGTTACAGCTATACAAGTCCTACATAAGGAAACTTCCCCTTCTCCTCCTCGGTATCACGATAACCTTGATATCACATCTGGGTCCATGTTGTCATATTCAACCTAAGTGGAAAAATAAACCACGCACAATATTCAAAACGTACAACACTTCTAATTTACATATTGAAACTCGGAAAAAAGTTATATTTAGAAGTCGAAATTACGAGCAAAATCACCGAATTTTGAAATAAAACTCGTAATTTTGAGAAAAAAACCAAACCAAAAAACCAACCCCCCCCCAAAAAAAAACAAAAAAACAAAAAAAAAACAAAAAAACACCCCCCCAACCCCCCCCCCCCCAGCGAAATACTGAATTTTTGAAGTGGAAATGTAGGGGGGGGGGGAAAGGCACGTAATTTTGAGAAAGAATACCAAATTTTGAGATTTGAAACTCCAAAAATCGAAAAAAAAACCAAAACCAAATTTGGAACGTTTTAGGGTGAAAATATTGAGATTGTAAAGTCGAAACTTTGAGAGAATAACTTGAAATTTCGACTTTTATTTGTATTTTTTTTCTGTTCCCATTCGGCTTCCGTAGTTTCCAGTCTGTCTCTTCTTTGCATTTCTATATGATAAGGCCCACATCATGCATAATATTCAATTGGATTTCACGTAAATAATAAAATAATAATTATAAAAGGTTTGGTGCTTTTCGACCCGTATAAAAATATTTTTTTATTTTTTCCACATTGTTTTAGCAGCCATTATGAAGAGGAAATCTGCTGTTGAACTCAGACAGATAACAATTTTTGGGGGGTGTGGGGGTGAGGTATTTGGGTGAGAATGGACATGTATAATAAAAATAAATAACTGACAAAATATCCCATTTTGAAATTACAGAGAGTAATACGACTTTAGGGTCCGACCCAGGTGTGTCACTTTCTTTCTCTTTCTTTTTTCCTCTCTTTCTTTCTTTCTTTCTTTCTTTCTTTCTTTCTTTCTTTCTTTCTTTCTTTCTTTCTTTCTTTCTCGATGCCACCCTCCTTCCTTTCCCGATCAATTGAAAAGGGAGACGAGGTAGACGTAATTGAGGAATATATGTTTTTTTTTCATTCACAGGATTCGGGAAATGTGAATTTTATATTCTGCGAACTAGGAAATCTAGGAGTATTCTTGGGAACTGGGAAAACATTGCTTTCGCGTACTGGGAATTGATGTTCCACGTCATCCCTGTTTCTTATATACGTGAAACGTACCTGAAAAAAAAAACAACTTTTTAGTCACTTTCCTCACTTATCGTTTTCTAATTGTAATATTATATATGGCGAATAGCCTATCCAGCACCAAAAGTATTTCACCGAAAAAGTCAAACAGATGAAGGTTACTCTCAGTTTTTCTTTCTTTTGTCCTGCTCCTTTCTTTTCTTTTCTTTTCTTTCTTTGTGTGTGTGTTTTTTCTATTTAAAAGCTGAAATGACTGAAATTGAGAGTATGACCAATAAGATGTCGTTTCAGTCTTTATCGAAGCATCAGAAAGCACACGACGGCAACTAACTGTGCGTTGATATTCCCGAATCGCTTCTGTGAAATTCGTCTTAGAAAGAGCAGAAAAGGTCAAAATTCTTCCCTGAATGTGTGGCTGCTGACAAACGACACATTGTCCATTTCACCGAACTGGTGAACAAACACTTTTCCTTTTGCTCTCGATATTACCCGCTAATTTAAAAAAATGCAGGTTTTTTACTCGTGCGAATTTGGTTTGACTTCCTTTTATTTGGGTATTTTCTAGAATGGTTTTACATCCTATCCTGCCTTTTGTTTTATCACTGCATTTACACACCTGTCCATAGTATTGCTGTCCCATTGACAATGCATTCGATGTGTTTTTTGCATGGCTCCAAAACGTGCTTGATCAATTTTGTACCTGACATGCTAGATTTGGCAGACCTAGTTTGCAGGAAATAGATTTATAGGGCGAAACGAACAAGGCGTTCTCATGCTTATGAACATGTTAATCAAAACAAAAAAAAAAAAAACAAAAAAAAAAAAAACAAAAAAAAAAAAAAAAAAAAAACAAAAAAAAAAAAAACAAAAACAAAAAAAAAAAGCCAATGTGTGAGCAATAAGAGACAGAACTGACTGCATATGGAATATAAAGGCATATGCAAGTTTTCTCTCAAAAGTTACACTCGCTGGCAAACGTGTATACGTTTTGAAAAAAATAATGAAAATAGAAAGTTTACGCTCTTTTCATGATATATTGGAGACCTACGAACTTCGTGCTGATTTTTTTAGCGGAATAACTCTGAATTTGTTTACTATTTGGTATTCAAGGAAAGGAAGAATGGATTTCAATGGAAGTTTGCTGTTTTGCAAATACTGTCAAAGGGCGATACCAGGGGCGGATCCACACATCTCACAAAGTGAGGTAGTGCAAGACGTTCACGGGTAAAAGTAGTAGTCGGTGGCAAATCTCAGAACTTTTTCAAACTTAAAATGAAATTTTTGGATTGAAAAGAGGGGACACCGCAGCAGGAACGCTAACTGTGGATATATTATTCTCTTCTGTACCTGATACGTACGACAGTAGTATTAAATGCGCACATCATTTCCGCTTTTTATTTATTTATTTATTTATTTATTTATTTATTTATTTATTTATTTATTTATTTATTTATTTATTTAGTTAGTTACTTAGTTAGTTAGTTAGTTAGTTAGTTAGTTAGTTAGTTAGTTAGTTAGTTACGTGTGTATATGTATGTATGTATGTATGTACGTACGTATATATGCATGTATCTACGATATATACCAGAGTACAAGTACTGTCCTAGTCAGAAATTTAGCTAAAATATCATTTGATGGCAGCCGCTGTAGACTGTAATTCTGTAAAATATGGATTATATAAATTTAATTTATCTTCTTATGGCCTATCTTATGTTATGCATTGCGTTGCACACTGTCCGAAAATTTATGGTTCCGAAATGCCTCCTTAAGGGTGGGTTTCCACTGTGATACGATCCAGGTTTAATTCTGTAAATATTAGACAATTTTAGCGGCAATGCTCTTTCTCATGGCTCTTTATTTGTGAAAGTAACAGAAAAATATTTGTTACATTCAATGGTTATTATGACAACTGATGCGAATTCGAATCCAGCGTTGAAAATCAAACAAACGGATGCCATCGCATCCGAAAACGCAAGCAGAAATTACTGGAGACAAAAACGCAAAGAGTTTTGATGGTTGGATTTCTATTGTTGCATTATTAACGCTGATGCAACCATTGACGCATCGGATCCGGTCGGATCGGACGCAGTGGAAAGCCACCCTTACTACCAGAGGGTGGTACTCACCCAAAGACGCAAACTGCAATGTGATTTAGCTAAGTCGGAATGCGTCACGCTGAACTTTCGGCCACCGTGTGACACTCCGTGACTAGTGTTATAGCTATTACAATGTATACGTAGTTGATGGGACTCACGCTCTTTGGTTATTGTTCTTTGCTCTCCTATGCTCTGTGTGCAAGGTGTACATGTTATGTACTGTATTTGCATTTGAGGCCTTACTAAATTTTAAAGCCTATGAACGCTCATTTTATTGTGCATTTGTGCAGGTATATGCAAATCAGTGGATACTTGAACATCTGTTGAAGGTTTCTTGTGCCCGCGCTCACGGATGCTGCGCGTCATCTATTGGTTATTTTCAGAGTCTAGTTCAATTTTTTGCATGGGTCACTCATTCGTACCAGCCTCAATGTAATTTTCATTTCGTAATGACGAAATAATATCGCGTAATTACGAGATAGTAACTCCTGATCACGAGATAAAAATATATAAAAACCAAAGTTGACATGAACAGTCACCATTATGTGATAACTTCATCCAGACGCCTAATATGGTTTTGTGGACCAAGGTTAAATCTCGAAATCACATGATTACAGTTCACAGCTGTTCAGCAGAAGATATGTACTCGCCAACGTGTTGATACCAAGTTAATACATCATGGGCTTGGAATTCATTCCACTATGTGCAAGGTACCTAAGTCTCACTCTCCTAAATTGCGCACAATCATGAGATCCAATTACATGCCTTATACAGGTTCATATTTCAATAATTTTTTTTTCTCACATGAATGTGGACTGCAGTTGAGATGCTTGAATGTTGCTTCCACTATACATGATGTTTGTCTTTCCCTCCCATAATTTCAAAACAAATACTAATAAAGAAAATATAAGGGACGCTTTGTTGCCACTTAAGGTGGTAGCAACTGAATGAAAACAGATTACATTTTTTCAAGCAGTAGAAAGTTGTGTTCCAAATTTCTCTATCATTACCCACATTACACTGTAATATTGATCGAAGAAGTGGTTGTTTATACAACAATAAAATTAAACAGTCACAATTTTATCTTGTTTTCAAACAATAGAATATTGCCTTTGAGAATGTTTACTTTGTATATGGCATTTAAAAACGTTCGGTTTTTACGAGCTGGAAATTTTAAAGATCGAGGACGCTAAACTGACTGGGATTTCTGAAAGATTAATGAATATGCGTACTGGGAGTGTTTATGGTAGTATAGTACATGCTCTAAAGCTTTTCGTGAGATACCCCATACTTTTAAGACAGCCCTTTAATGGTACCAGAGTTTATTTTCTTTAGAAATTATATGTACATGTATTTAAAAACCACCCGCAATATTAAAACACATCGTGCGGGCACCACAGTGAGGACAAAAGGCAGTGGTATTTAGCCGACTGATGGCGCCGTCTGTGGTATTGCTCAGAACTAGCACCACGGACTCCGTGGCATAAAATGCATTGAATTAACTGGAAAAGAAGACTTACTTCACAAGCAAATCAGTCAAAACTTGCATAGATTAAAATGTTACAATCCTGACTTTTGGGCTCCATAGGCTGCACCTACAGCAAAACATATAAGAATGTAATAATGATACCAATGTTGAATTCATGCCATAACTCTGCTTGAAATAAAGAATTCATCACTTTGCTCAACGAATAAACGCAACGCCCGTATCAAGGTGGCAGATTGACACCGTTTTCTAGCGACTGAATCGATGATTTGGATTGCAAGCATTCAAAATACAAGTATGACTCGAATTGTGGCACAAACCTAAGAATTGAAGGAATGACGGACACCTCTACTTTATTTCAATTGTTCAAGTGTCCCCAATTGGAATAAATTAAAATTCTACAACTTTTGTTTGTGATTTATGGATTCGCGCCTTGTGAATTCGAAATGGAATGTTCCCACTAGCATTAATAGTTTTGATTTTTAATATTTAAAGTTTCAAGTGTCCCTAATTATTACATGATTTTAAGCGCGTTGACTTTTCCAAATCAGGGAATTCATTTCACTACTATAGGTCCATCGCCATGCGATGTATGGCACTTTTTGAAACAAAGGAGTCCGAAAAATTCTGAGGACTAAATGAACAAATAGATAGATAGATAGATAGATAGATAGATAGATAGATAAATAAATAAATAAATAAATAAATAAATAAATAAATAAATAAATAAATAAATAAATAAATATATAAATAAATAAATAAATAAACAAAATAGTACCCGCTGACTATTTGCCTTCCAATTGATACTCTCTCAGGAAGAGGAGTTTACTTAAGCTTTTCTTTTTTTCCAGTCCTTTTTCTTACGATGTGAAGTCCGTTGGAAAAAAAAACAAACAAAAAAACTGTTTCTATTGATAATCACCTGGTATAAGCGACCAAGGCAATCCGGTAGCCAAATCTTGAACGGCAACTTTCACCAAAACAAGGGAATCACTCAAATATAACACAAGAGAATACGGGGCATACATTTCATTTCCCATCCAAATCATCGATTCAGTCGCTACAAAACGGTGTCAATCAGCCATCTTGATAGGGGCATACTGGCAGAAAAATAAAGGGTGTTATCACTTATCCCAGGCATATGACGACTCTCTCGGATGCTTATATCAAGGTCATTGTGTGTGAAGAACATTTTTGAAGCAGTAAATTTTGTCGAAGTTGCCAATTGTGCGAGAGAAACATATTTTTCCATGTTTTATACAAGTATCGGCCGTACAAATGACACGGGCAAGTAATGTGAATGCCCCGTACTTCCCAACAAAATTGCTCAAGTTCATATAACAACTCATGGGACTGTAACATTCAGAACTGCAAATGTCTGATTGTCCGTTCAATTTCAGGTGAAACTAAACCCATCTTCTCCTCTTTTTTTTTCAATTTAGAACACACTAAAATGGAAGGGTGCCTTTATAATTCCAAAACAGGTATTTGTATATCAAGGCACATTCCATTAAGAAAACTACGTGCATATGGAGGCAAGCTATCCTCAAGAAAACTACCGCAACACTCCTCCTATACCATACATTAAAATCATTGTAAAGTCACATCTTGACAGTATTAAGCATAATTGTGCAGGGATTTTCCTCAAATTGAATAGGTCTAGAATTCTAGCGTTTCCTCATGCCATTAGGGCCTTTAATTGGTGTTTCTATCACATCAAGCAGCAGGCTAAAGGTTTAATCTTAAAGTTTCTATTATTTATAGTAATGCCCATACCCTTTCTCTGATTGTGTGCAACATGTGCAATATACAGTCTTAAATATCTCGCTGACATATATAACATTTTTAACATGGAATTTTTTCTGGTTTTAAATAATATGTTTACAAGGTGCAATACATATATACGTATATATATATATATATATATATATATATATATATATATATATATATATATATATATATATATATATATATATATAATTATTATTATTATTATTATTATTTTTATTATTATTATTATTAATATTATTATTATTATTATTATTTCGTTCCTCCCCCATTAATGAGTAAAGTTTGCACATGCACATATAAAATATAATACATGCACTCGAAATAATTCTATATGTAAGAGTGCAACTTTATCTATCTATCTATCTATCTATCTATCTATCTATCTATCTATCTATCTATCTATCTGTCAGTCTGTCTGTCTATCTGTCTATCTATCTATCTACCTACCTATCTGTCTGTCTGTCTATCTATGTATGGATGTATCTATCTATCTGTCTGTCTGAGTCTGTCTATCTATTTATCTATCTCTATACATTTGTGTGTGTGTGTGCGCTCGCATGTGTGTGTGTGTGTGAATATTTGAATCTTCAAGGACTTTCTTAGACTTACAAAAAAGTTACTTGCAATGTTGAAAGGTACCTTGTGTTTTTTATGGTGCAAAGTACTTCCGAGCTTTTTTACGTGGGCTTTTCATGAAATGTATTAAGGTAGATTATAATTAATTTGCACCCATACTGAAGGTACACGGGTTCTGATGAACAATAGTTCTGGAAAACATAAAACTCCATCTGAGGTTGATCGACTCATTGTGCCCGCAAAAAGTAATATTTGTTTGGCCTAAAACAAAGAGCTGTGAACATTGCATGTGTTATATTGTGAATACTACATATGCTGTGTGCTGCTCCAGTTTACCTTTATCTGACCAGTCTTGTGGAGCACACAAACGGACAGAACAGGTGCCAAATGGACACTGCCTGTAGTTCACACGATCTGCCGCGCATGGCCATAGTTGACGCATAACCGGGTTTAACAACAATGAGCCAATCAAGAGGCACCTTTTACTGATAACGCTTCCGACACACCCTTAACCCCTAGGCCTACACAGTGCGACCCACGTGACCCCACAATGACACTGTCCGAATAAGGTTCAGTCTACTGGATGGCCAAAGGGGGACGAGCCTGTGATGAACCATTAACACAAAGCTCAATATGTATTAAAAGAGGCAAAGAAAAAAATCATTTAATTTTTCGACAGGATCAGAAGTAAATGCTGATGCTGCAACGTAGATATGGCAATACTGGCTCAAAAGCAGATTTGGCTTCACTAATTTGTTGGTACATAGGTATGTATATTGTCACACCTAGCTGGCAGATGTCTGCCGTTCTAAATCACCTATGTACACTGTTTTATCACATGTCAAGGATTAATCATTTCGGGTCTTGAGCAAACAAGGCAAAGTACAATTTTGTATGTTGGAATTGAAGGGGACATACGGACGGAGGCACTCTTTTGTTACGGCCAGGTTTGATGATAACTTGTAAACTACTGTATATAACCTGAAGTATATATACAGGTGTGATTTGTATGTGGTACTTTGGGATACCCTCGGAGCAGTCCTCTTTGTGAGGTAAGTATTGCGTAGCGTTAAATGATGCTGCTTTCTCACTTCACGGGCACAAGAAAACTTTGCCTCGATTAAATTGTGTGCCACTTTCAAACAAACTGTACGAGCCTGGAATTAAGTTCCAGTTAATTTGTCTCCATCAGTACAAATGTGCCAATTATCGTGTTAGACAGTCGTTTTCATTGAACACGGACAGCTTTCCTTCGGATGTAATGAATGGGGTATCCTCCTGATAATCGGAATTAATCTCATCTCGGGTCATACCGCATGTACATATTGTGAATGTCACATATTTTGACCAACACTAAATATTAGAAGTTTTTATTTGCTTCGTTCTTCGTCTCTTTCTCTCGTTCGTAAAATATATCCCAGAGACAAGACAGCTTTTCGGATTTGTACTTTTTAAGCTACATGTACATTGATGCAATAACTCCTTTTGTACAATATGTACATCGGTAAAAATGAAATTCCCAGTTAAATGAAAGACCAATGGCGCGATTGTCCCAAGAATGTTGGTCACAGATATCTCGGATGATAAAACTAATTCAGATAAGTTACATGCTGCATAAGTATCCTGAATAAATCATGCAGGGTGTAACAAGTGTAAGGCCGTTACAGGCTGGTCATGAAAGCCGTGCTTTACAAAATTACTTCTTTCCGCTATCTTTCAATCATGTAATGTGTGTATGAAACTTAGCATGCATGTGTTTGCACACTACATGTATACCAGAACCTACCTTTCCGTACCTTCCTTATTGCGTTTTTATTAACACATGTGCAGGTAGATTTTGCGAAATATTTGTTACACAACTTGCACGAGTACTCAAACTAGAGATCAATATTTAAGATATTATGTTTGGAAGATGTTTAAGTTGTCCTGCTAAAGAATGAAATGGTATTGACTTTGGGAAGGTACTTCAGCGTACTACTTAACCTACACTTAGCAGTGATAAGTAGGCCAGAGCCGCGGCGCCGATGACCGCTCCGTACCCTCAGTAATAACGCTAGTGATACGTAGCTAATCCATGTGCTGCAAAGCGCCACCGTGGCTCACCTTGTTGAATCTAAACAGCCTGTTATTATGCAAAACTAGATTTGATACAAACAGACCTGTAATGGGGTAAAGTAATATTAATATCCTTTAACTCTGGTCGTCAGCTTCGATCAAAGTCGATGTGCTCATAATTTATATGGCGATACTAGATTCGTATTCTTTGTAATGTGAGCTTTCATTCAAGTCCCAGCATGCCTGTAGATGTCGGTGATTTATGGAATGATGCCGGTCAACAACTTTCCTTTAGTGTGCTGTTCAATGTGTCCACAGCGCGCCAAACAAAGCTATTGACTCAGTTAAAACTTGGTTCTCGAAGAGTTAAGCCAGGGCGAAACCAGTGTACGCTTGTCGCATTGCCACCGCGTGTCTTGATTTCCAACAATTGAGGTAAAAGGGCGACATATTTTTTCCAGTTTCCAAATTGATCTCAGTTTTGTGAAACAGATAAAAGAAATAGTTTGTTGTCTTCATGCAATAATGACCCCCAAGCCAGATGATAAAAATTACAGAGCTACTGTGAAATTATAGGCCCCCATATCAATGCATTATGGTGAAATCTAAACTTTTATTCTGCACTTCCACATGTTGTGGGTACGGCGAACGAGTTATGATAGCACGTGAGCCTGGAGAAGGTATTGTAACTATAGGGCACAGAATCGTGATGCCAGGAACATGATAAATAACTGACCACGTCGTAATATCCACTGTCACTGTATTTATTAAGCCAGCATGGAAAGAAAAGCATGTTGTGGAAGACACAACATTCTTCAGTTAACGCCGCCTATGCCAGACAGTACCGCGTGCCATAAAGACTATATCTTGAGAGGTTCCCCCAAGATCTTTCAAGACAATGTTCAATGCTTTATATGTCACATTCACCTGTGGAAAGAGCAAAAAATAATCATAAATGGTATGCTTCATATCTGCAACCATCGGTACTTAATGAGAATACTATTATAATATTTTCTACCATTCAATGGTCTACTCTAACATAGTTTAAAACTTTTCCGGTGCCAACTTTAGACTGAGGCAACAGTTGTCCTCTGCGCGGAAGCGCGCCATGGGGAGAGCTGTTGATTTGGTCCACTCTTAGGCTCTCCGATCTCTTATGGCGATTGCACGGATAATGTTACTTGACTGAAAGACCGGTCTACAAAGAATATGAATCTATTGACCTTTGGATGACATGGAATGTTGTATGCATGTTTTTAGTTTCGTTTATTTCACTGATGGCATGAAGCCGTGAAAATGAAAAACCAGGACGAAATGGTATCATGACATGGATTTACCAGGAACTGTGTCCTACAGGGTGAAATTGTAACTTCCGCTAAACACACGAAATGCAAAAAGTGCGAAAATTTGGATGCTTAAAATAAGTATGCACAGAGCAGTGAGCAGCATGTGTGGACAAGACATCGGCCTGCAACAAGGCCAGCTCACGAGGGTCCGCTTCGCAGGAACAACATACAGCGATGTATCGATGCTTGGCTTCTTAAAAAAAAATCCGTGTGAAATGATCGAGTTCAATAAACCTTGGAGACCATCGATTAAAGTTTACATCAGAATATTTTCCATAAAGACAAACACTTTAGTCGCTAGCTTTTGCAATAAATATTTACACAACCCAAAATTAATTATTCATGCGTAATTGCAGAAGTTTTCTCTGCCCTATCCCCACAGGCTCATGGGCTTCTTGTGGGATTTGAAAGGGAGCATCGTGTCGTTAACATCTGAAACCAATCAAATTTTTCCTTCTTTATTCGACCTGCATGGAGCATTGTATGTCTTCTAGAACTCTTTAATTTTCATTTGGTCGATTCTACAGGAACTGGATGTTAATATTATTATTCAGGGGCCGTATTCACAAAGAGTTCAATCTGATCCTGAATTTAATCCAAAAATGAAGGTCAATGTGCCTTTGGGCCTTGAACTACTGAATCGTTGGCCTAATGTTATCTAAAACTGCAGGATTAATTAATCTATGTTCTCTGTTGTAATATGAACTTTGCAATTGACGTTTCCATTTTAATAAAGCAATCTTGATTTAATCCAGATTTTAATCCTGGATTAAAAGATTAAATATTGGATCAAACTAAAATTGATTTAATTAAATGAGCCTGTAAATCCTTTAGTTAATGTTGTGGCCAAGAACATATATTGGCTAATCCTTGAAGTTTTGATCAAACATTGAGCCAGGGATTAAGTAGTTTAGGGCACAAACCACATTGATTTTAATTTTGGGATTAAAGTTAGAATCAGATCAAGTTCTTTGTGAATATGGCCGCAGATGTATAGATTTTGATTAGAAAGCATTATTTTTTATAGATATGGTTCATGTTTGTCGACAAATTAAATTACACAAAAAATTATTTTCATTGCCAGGACTTACGTGTAATATAACTTTGTCGGACAGTTCCATGTCCATTTGAAAGGCATTTGGCGATATCAGTTAAACTGGGAGTAATGTCATGTATGATACAAAACATGTATAATGTACACTTCCCTGCGTCTTTCTGGAGTTTGTCCCAATGAGTGGGTTATCTCTAGTTTTAGTATGGGGGACATGAAACTTAAAATAATGTATATTGAAGTTTTAAACGCGACCAAACATAATATTAAAGAGGTAAGACGCGACTAGCAATCTATGTACGGTTCCAAGCTGAAGGTAGTTTTCCAAAATTAATTTTTACCACAAGGACATCTTACTCCCATTTAATTCACTATTCCAGTGCCACATTTTGGACTGAGTAAACAGCTTTCCTCGTCCCTCCGAGAAACGCTGTTTAGCTGGACTATTATATTCTGTGTAGCTGCAGGCATGCTGGGACTTGAATGATTTTTTTTAACAAGGAACATAAAGCTAGCAGCCGAATTAAAATGGAGTTTCAAGGAGTTTGACTTAAGTCGCAGTTGACAACGAAACATTTAACATTATGTCGGTCAGTATCCTAGACGCACCATGAAATTTACCCGGGTCCATCGGTGCTCCTGTTATCAAGGGGTAAGAATAATTGAACATATGCCTATTCCTACCAGGAAGCTAAAAAAGCTTTGTTATCCCCATCAAATGTACAACAAATCTTTACACTCCACTGAGAGATCTTATTCCATCTTAATTGAGGGTCAGTAAGGAGTTTCCCTTACTGGCGTACTGGGGCTTTTAATTTAGCGTACTGGCGTACTGGAAGCCCTTTTGTTTTACGTACTTCGTACTATCCAAAATTTTGAAAGATTTTTATTTTCCGTACTGCGTAATCTAGAAAAATAATTACCTGTACCAGCGTACCGACCCCCCTCCCTTACCCCCCCCTTCTCAATTAAGCACCGTTAGGATCTAAAACGGTTTTGTAATATGGAAAGCATTTTTATTTCGTCTGAATTACCTTTTGTCAGTACATGTCATTGTTTTTTTAGGTTTCCATGGAGTAAGGCGTGGCTGACAACGGATGTATGGATTGTCTTATAGGTACAGTGGATGCAATCATCGTTAAGTCCAAGAATCCCTATGCATGGCACAAACTGGCTTAACTCTGACCAATTTTGGCAAAGTGAGCAACGAGCAGCTTGGTCAAAAAGACCAAACCAAAGTGGATGCAAGTTCAGAGCTTTCTTCCAGCGAGACACTGCACAGACTCAGTGGGTACAGAGATTACAGTCTAGAGGCAAACAACAGCAGCAGCATAACTAAGGAGTTTAAAGACAGAGCGCAATACCGCACGGTTCCCATCAACTTTGTGGAACCAAGTCAACTGTTACCAAGGGAGGACGTTGAAGGTTTCTTCAACAGCCTGGAGCACACAGACGTGCCGCATTCGCTGAGTGAGCTGCACAGTCATCACCGACACCACAAGCTGTCAGCCGCCACTCTGGCTCCTGGGTCAGCCTCTGATAGTGAGCTGGTCAAGTATTTAGGAGCGTTACCGCACGGAAAGACCATGTTTTCCAGTTCTCTGTCCAGCGTTCCTGTGCAGTGCATCCCCACCACCTTTCAGCATGATGCAACCTCCAGTTACGTGCACCAGGGCCAGGGAAGTCCTGTTTATGTTCCCACTAGCAGAAGCCTGATCCCCGGCCCAGCCCAGTACCTCAGTGACTCTGGTGCCATACAGAACAGCCCGCAGCCCACAAGTCCCGTGTGGTCGGTCCAATCGCCGGAGGGAGGGGCTTACGGTAGTACTCACCAACTGTCTCCTGCCGGACTTTCATTCTCGTCCGGTCACAACCAGGCCGCTGCCACTCCTGTCTCGGCCACGCCCAGCTATGGCACATCCATAGCTAGAACGCCTGGATTGGGCTCCTACAGCCCTTACATAAGCCCTGACATATCAGCCTGGAATGGTTTCAACCAGAGTATGACGAGTCTTGGGGCAGGGCAGAGCTATTACAGACCTCCAGCAACTATTGGTAGGTACAAGCAACAAGAGATGGTATTAGTCTCTGGTATATATTTGTTTGCAGCCAATCCGTCTGCAGGGATCTGTGCTCGAATTCCCTTTTTTTTCTCTCTTTTGTTGTTGCTAATGGCAGGCTGTGTCTGAGATTTGCCGACGACACATCATGTTTAGGAGCTCATAAGGAAGGGGGTGGGGTGGGGTGGGGTGGTGACATTACAAGTATCTTTCCCCCTGGTATCCACCTGGTAGAGGTGAAGCCACTGGGGCGTGGGGGACAAACAAAGCCTGTTTTATCCATTGGCCGAAAATGTCAGGTGACCCATGTAGTGGGTGCTGCCAACCAGCAGACAAGTGTATCTGTCATGACCTATTGTAGTAAGTCTTAGCTTGATTATGGAACCAGCGCACAAAGGGCGAAATTAAAATTAAATGTCTCACGTGTAGATGTTAAAATTGTTTTCCCTTTTATCTTCACGCTGGATTTTCCACCAGAAAATAACATCAAATATTTAAATATTTTAAATTATTTTTGTCGCAGGAGCCGGTGATACATTCTTAACCGTTCAGCAGACAGAGTCTAGCTGGCAAAAGATGGCTCTAGCGGACAGCTGACATGACTGGAGCCCGTGTGTTTCGTGGACAGCAACAAGAATATGTATTGTGGGCTGACATATTTATACAATTATTGCAAATCGCCCTTTAAATTGCAGACTGTGACAGGACGCGGGAACTGCTGGTGAAGAATGGAATTACCAAACAGTGGAAGCCCATTCAATGTTTAATTTCGTTGACCCCATGAAGTTGGCATGGGTATGAATGTCCTTTAAAAGTAGATGGAACTGCGTCAAGATCAGGTTATGTGCCCGTCTCGGCTAATCAGTAAATGGACGTTAGATTCCAAAAAGAATGGACCAATATTAAGTGGATCATATAATATGTATTATCGATGGACTCAAATCTGTTAACATGCAACCAAAAGTTCTGATGTAACTCCGCCAAATCGGCACGAAAATTTTTCCCATTAGAATTGGAAGAAGTTTTGTGTGCTTCTTTTTTCCCCATCATAATGATATAGGCAATCACTCAACATAGAATTGAGGAGACGTTGCTGTCGCCGTGAAAAACCCCGTTAGTTTGAACAATGTCCATATATTCTTCCTTTCACTTGGCGCATCAAACTTGGCCATCTTTGCGGCGACAAGTTAACAAACTCTTTAGTTTCATCTGTATGTCCAACTCCAATGTTGAGATACATTTCATTAAGGAGTCCAGACATGGTTTGACTATGACGTTAAATACTTACAATCGAGAAAACATGCTATCTGTCCACTCTGAAGCTGACAGCACACGCACATAATAAGGTTACGGCTACACTCAGACTGATGGGAAGCAAGTGCACTTTTGAGATTGGGAACCACTAGACATGCTTATCTACCACGTGCTCGTTAAGTGTGCCCGAATTCGAATCAGTTACCGGAAATGTGGTACAATGCGCTGCATTCATAGGGGAGAGAAGCACAGTAGTCTTTGCTGACAAACACTGTGAGGAAAGAATCAAAGCAATAAAAACATTAGCTAAGGTGTGCAACAAAAGACAATGGCACGTTTGTCCTACCACCTGTATTTT
>OZ026616.1:11031889-11051889 GCA_964020975.1 Hermodice carunculata | reverse complement strand
CAGGCAGACCTAGATTTAGCTCGCACGGATATTTCGAAACGAAAGGTCAAGGGGCCTGTGTTAACATGCTTTTTCAGATAAAGTTATGGTCAAAACTGTTTTAACCACTCAAATGGCCTCTGCAATAGCGCCTCATCAAAGCAAAGTTGGATTGTTAATGGGCTCAGTGTTGGGCCTATATATTCCATCATATAATTAACGTGCTCACGAGTAATCAGCATGGCATTTTATGTTGCCTGATTTTTTTTTTAAAGTCACTGTCAATTATTTTATGTAAAGTTTTCAGGGATTAAAATTGTGATTCACCGGCTTTTAGAGCGAACCTAAGTAACAAGATACCTTTGTTGTTATTTTACACAATATTCCTTGCTTGCAGGCTGAGTCCAGACGGGTGGGGCTGTCATGTGCAAACTGCCGTACAAGTACCACCAGCCTTTGGCGCAGGAACAACCAGGGTGAACCTGTGTGTAATGCGTGTGGGCTTTATTTCAAGCTACATGGGGTAAGTACTCGTGTCCCTGTGTGACACGTTTGACTGAACTAGGTTTGTCGTTGCTCAAAATATCACATGCATGTGCTGTTTAAAGCCGTCTATCGAAAGATACACGTGATTGATAAAACCACCATTTTCTCTTCTAAATACATGTAGTATAGTTGACGATACGGTATTGGTCAGAGTATCATATTCTATAAAACAATATGCCTCAAGAATATGTCGGTATCTCCAAAAACATCATGCGCTGTTCGAAACAGTGTGTGCAAAACAGATAATGGCTAGTTTAAATCGTCTAGCTGCCCCACGGCTGCACTCCCTGCAGTACTAGACTAGTGACCCCGGGGTTCCGGGCGTCCCACTCAGGTCTGTAAGGCTGAATGATCTTTTCCTCTGTTGCGACAGATTTTCTTATTAATTCTTCTTCATCCTCATGAGACTAGGTGCATGAAAAATTCAATTCAGACTCTCCGGAATCACTATGTTGTGCTGTGTCTGCCATGACTCTTGGCTAGCTGAAGGCACTCAGACTTATAACACATTCGCCATGGCCAGCGGGTTGCGTTTGTGACGTCACTAAAACTTTCCCGCACCCGGATCGGAGAAACTTCCCGCGCTTTCATGTAGCAAATGTGGTGCACTTTTGGAGCAAATACAACACTATTCATAAAATGAAATTTAACATTTTGGTTTTCAGATATCATTTCTAACCACCCTAAACATCACATTTCTAATTTATGGTACCCATTCGATCAGAATGACCTTTAAGGCACGTAATTTCTCAAACTATCACACACAAACTTCAGCAAGCTACTTCCAGATCTCTTACTGGGCTAAATGCTTCAAGATGAATTATAAGTCATGTTTTTATGCCCTATGAAACAATATACGCCAAGATATATCTTCAGTCACAAATTACACAATTGTTTGCAAAGCCATATACTTCAGGTAGCTAGGTGCATGGAGGTCATATTGTAACATAGTTGGTAGGTCTCATCTACAATCCTCAAAGTGTTTTTTCATTAGTGTTGAAACCTGTCAAAACATTGATGCAGACGACATTTGACCGTCAGGGATTTTTTAGTTGGTTTGGTTGAAACATATTTTATTGAAAATGCGATTGGGGAGAAGCCAAAGCCTGAATGAACCCCTTTGGCAAAGAAAGTAAAAAGTATATATATATATATATATATATATATATATATATATATATATATATATATATATATATATATATATATATATATATATATATATATATATATATATATATATACATATACACGTAACGTAACACAGGACAGTACGGTAACAAAGACACACACAATTTGGTTGGTGTGTGGGGGAAATTTTTAAAAAGGTTGCTTCAGGGTCTGTTGGTCGTCACATTTGTTGAACTCTATCACTCAAGTAGGGTTAACAACTGTTTTAGGTAAAGCACCTAAGTAGCATTTATTAGGGACATAGAGCAGACGAACCTGCTACAAGTCAAATTACAAAGTCTCTGATTCTGTTGATCCAGTTTGCGTGGCCCGGCAAAGGTGTAGCGAGACTAGTGTTGTTATTGGTGACAAACGACCTGTATACTGCATTGGAGTAGTGTTCACTTCAAATTATCTTATCAATATGAGGGGGTCACATAAACGATAGAAACAAACAAACAAACAGACAGACAGACTGACTGACTGACAAACTAATTAAGGAACTAACCTACTAACTTAAATAAATAAATAAATAAATAAATAAATAAATAAATAAATAAATAAATAAATAAATAAATAAATAAATAAATAAATAAATTCATATGAAATCAAACCAAAAAATAAAAAAGTAATGAAAATAAAATGTAGGTTAACAGCTGAGCAAGGAGGAGGAAGATAATCTTTTGGTTTCAGGTATTTCTCCGCAGTCAATGTCTTATGGTTGAAATCAGCAGCTGTATGCAGCCACATGCTCTCATGTACACGTATTTCTGAAACATTTTGGAAGAGGTTACACGCAGCATTCCATCTTTAAACCAAAAGCACAGTCAGAAATGCCTGATCTATCTGATAAGTTATATTAACGGCAAACTCTGCAAGTTCAGTGATATGCTAGACCGATCGTTTATTTCTAGATCTCACTATCTGTTTCAAGTAAAGAAAATTGACATGCTGAATGCATTCTTGCATCCCATTGAACACAGCTGTAGACCCAAGCCACCTGTTACACTAAGGTATGCACCTTTGTAATTTATTGGTGTACATTTTGTTGTGTCAGGTAAACCGCCCATTGTCAATGAAGAAAGAGGGTATTCAAACCAGGAAAAGAAAACCGAAAGGGTCCATGAAGTCTAAGTCTCCAGTGGACACCCAGGCTATTGGTACGCGTGCCTTTTCTATTGCTTTATGTGAACGACCACTCAGGGCTGTCCAACTGGAGCATTGTAGCAAAATGTTGCTACAAAGCTCTCCAAAACTGCTACAGATTTTCTCAAAAATAAGTGCTTCTTATGTAAAGAAGTGGAAAAAATGCTACAAGGAAAGAAAATTTTGCTACAGATGTTTTCAGCTGGACAGCACTGCCACTTGAATCGCATTATATTTCCTACGTAGTTTTAACTTTGCAGTTCTAAATTGCCGACGGACTCAGCAGCTTACTTCGGCACGCTTCGGGCAGACTAAAGCGTGCCGTAATACTTTCTTTCTTTCTTTCTTTTTACGAGAAATTTTTATTTCTTTCTTTTTACGAGAAATCTTTCATTCTTTCCCTTTACGAGAAATCTGACTGGAAACATTGTGGGTACTTCAGATGAGCGCAATTTTTGTTATGGTACTTCAAAGAGCTAACAGTAACATTTATTATATTATTCTGTTCGATATATCTCCTTGATACTCAAAGACACGTCCGGAAGCATCTTTTCCGGACTAAATACTCCCTTTGTTAACCCATAGCTCTTTGACTCATAGCCGAGTATAAGATTGGGTCAACATTTTCCCTTGGAATGGCTTGAGCACCCAACACTCGCCAAGGAAAGACCAGGGGCATGTTGTAATTCATATTTAAATGTTTTTCATTACTGTTGAAATTAGTTAAAAACATTCAGGCAGGCGACATTTGACCCGAGTTATTTTTTATAAGGTAAATGATTTTATAAGCTGATACGAAAAGTCAATTTTTTAACTAATTCGGAAAATAATCACAATCGTCATGATAACTTTGTACCTACTTCTATTTCGACAAAAAACAGGTTTATTTTGCTTCCTGTTTATTGCAATTGAACTTTTTAGATGTGAAATATTCTGCTGCCTCGTCGCAGTCTATGAGTTCGGTCAGCGTCACCAACAGTGAACTGCTGATTTCTCCAGCGCCACCGACTTATTCTGGCACTCAAGTGACCTATGCAAGCAGCCTGGACACCTACTCTAGCAGCGCGATCACCTACACGGACACTCAGGTCACCTACGCGCGTAGTCCAGTCACGTACGCCACCAGCCCAGTAGCCTACTCAAACAGCCCAGTGACCTTTTCCAGAAGCCCAACGTCATATAATGGAAATTCAGTAACCTATTCAAGTAGTCCGGTATCGTATGGTGATACCGGAACTACTTTCAACGCGTCATCAGTGAGTAGCCTAATTGTTTCGCCACACGATTCCAACGCCACCCCTCCTCATATTTCACATCCACAGATTGTTAGCGTCAACGCTGGAGGTGGTAGTCCACAGGATAGAGGGGAAAGCCCACACGTGTTGAACGTGTCACCCAGACCAACGGTTGTATATGCGGCCTCGTCACCCATTGCAAGTGAAAGCAAAGACAGAGATTGTGATGTGAATAGCGGTGTTGTGACCTCTGACACTGAGAGTTTGGTCTCTTCTGCTGAGACCAGCTGAAATATTGTTGCCACTGTGTCTTTGGATCTTGCAAAAGAGAAACAATGATGCACAGCTGCAAGTGACATTTTAGCCGTTCTCAGGACATTTTGTGTTGTGCAATCCAGAATTACCTCTACACATTTTTTCACGTAACAGACTATAAAAGAAAAATCTTTTAGCGTTTTACAATGACAGTTATTGTTTATAGCGGCTGGGGAAAGGGTTTGGATTCACATTTTTCCATAAGGCCACTGAAGTGGCCGGTAACCAAGTGTATGTGGTGCATATCTATTAATGGAAGTACTTGGCATAACGTGACGTTTTATGTTGAATGGCGCGTGATGTCATATCATGTGGTACAGTAACTGTACAGCTGTACCTGAGTAGAATTTAAAAAGACATAGTATTGCTAATTGACTGATATGTTTGGAGTCACGAGGACCTGCTCAAGTACAATTTGGATTTGCCCCGTCTCTCTCCCTACCAGTCCAAAGGCGATAATTACGGATATCTTGGCCTTACTTACCGACAATTAATATGCAAATTAAATTTCCGCTGTAACTATGTTTAACACGATTTCAACTGAATCAAAACTTTACGGTGAATCATAGTGACTGAAATCATCAAAATTAGCGCGGTGTTACCAAGTTTTAATGTGACGCATACATTTGCACATCTGTAGTTTTCATGCAGGTCTATTATGTCCTCATATTTGGCCTGTGGGTCAGTTTATCGGTTCTATTTCTTTTCGGTGTATTTTTTTCTCTCTAGTATCTCGATATCCTCATATTTGTGTTGTGAATTCAAGTGGCGCTGCTTTGTTTTGAGAATCTTATACTGAGTTGGTATTGGGACTTGTAGCATGCCATCAAGATAACATATCGTGCCAGTGGTTTGGCAACAATTTTTTACTCGGTTGTGCTTTGTAGTTTAATTTAAACAATGGTAAGTATCTATAGACCTGTTTCAATGCAGATCATGTGTTATTTATGACCTGCTTTGGGTTCTCAATCACAGATTAGGCATTTTGTATGTTGTAACTCAGGTTGTACCCATGTAAATGGAAACATTCTCCAGTCATTGGACTATTATACTATTTTCTGTCATTGAAGCCTCTATTAAAACATGAGAGGTTTACAGATAATCGTAAAAATACTTATTTTGTTTAGCATTAATCAAATATTTAAAGTTTGGACTGGATGTTTTCTGTTGGGATATAACAACTCCACTCTCCACTGGCTGTGTAAGCACCAGTAGATATTGATGGTACCTGTGCAGTTCATTTGCAGACACAAGGGTGGACTGTATAAGTGCGGTATGATCGTCTAAAGAGGCTGAAACAAACGTTTTTAAAAAGTACATGGTCCATAATCTCGTTTTTGCCGATTTTAAAAAAAAATGGAAAACTTTTGGTATTACATACCAAGATATGCGTAAAGAATGTGCAATTTGCACCTTGAAAACAATTTTCAAGTCAAAACTACATTATAGTTCCTATAACGCACCCCAATAAACGTTTCGCTGCATAATATTTTACTTGTCCTTTATATGTTTATGGAGGAGAAAATATATAGGATATACCACAGAAATTGTTCCGTAGCAGCACATCATTGCCAGCCATTTCATGTATGGTACATCATGTATGCACAAATAAAGAAGCAAACTTGCACTGTACATTTGACAGATTGATGGTGTTACTATTTTGTCACAAAGATATTTAGAACGACTCAAGAACTGTACAGTATATATGTATTCATATAAAAGTTGATGGTGGTGATATCTGTCTCTCCATTTCTGAAATTTCCTTAAAACACAGCTAACCATTTTCAGAAGTTCTCTTCAGTTTTGATTAATGGAACCGAAGTAAGTCTTCCGCTGGTTCCCCGTTGATGACCAGATTTTATAAAATGCTTAACAAAGTTTAAAACTTTCCTTAAAGTTTCATATCTTATGAACATGGTTTTTTGTCATACAAAATAAATAATTAAGTTGATTAAGAGCTCTACAACTTTCAGTGAGTGGTATGGAGTAAGACTTTAATCTTTGATTAACGGACTTGATACTCTTCAAATACTACTGGAGCTCACAGCTTTGGGTTTGTTATGTTTCTCTTTATATTAAATTCAATGTGTTACTTTATCAGTACAAATCAATGCAAACAAGATCAAGTATTGCATAGCAACGCACAGTTCCCCACCAGAGAATAGATAGCAAGGTTGACTGCACCAGTATAAAACAGTTTTATTCGCAACAAGTACTGAAAAAAAACAATACTAAGTGAAATGTGATAGGATTGTGTATCTGGGTGAGACCTATTTTGGTATAGTATCTGGTTCACCCTGAGCTAATTTCAAGGTTAAAGGATCACTTAATATATTGTTGTTATGGTATAGGACAAGCTAAATCTTCATGTGAGGTTCAAGGACAAGATCACAGTGACCCAATTTTGGTGCGCGACACACCCCTACCCCATAGATTATTCACTCACCAAAATAGCTAGCTGTAGGTATGATGGTATACGAAATATAGCCTGGACAATATAAAGCTTTAAGGTGGTCAAAGGTCAAGGTCAAAGGCCAAATTGGCTTAATTTTGGTGCAAGACACACCCCTTTCCTATTATGTGTTCCCACACCAAATTTGGTAGCTATAGGTATTATGGTATACGAAATATATCCCGGCCAAGTGAAATCTTTTTGGGGTCAAAGGTCAAGGTCACAGTGATCCATTTGTGGTGCACAACACACCCGTGTCCCCCCCCCCCCCACACACCAAATTTGGTAGCTGTAGGTGTTATGGTATAGAAAATATAACCCGGGCAAGCTAAATTGGGGGTCAAAAGTCAAGGTCAAAGTTACCCAATTTTGGCGCACGACACAACCCTGCCCTATGAAGTATTCACCCACCAACTTTGGTACGCCTTCGGGTTACGGTATGAAAAAAAAAAAAACAAAAAACAAAAAAAAAAAAAACGGTCCGGACAAGCTTTTCCTGAAGGACGGAAGGAAGGACACGATGCAAACCTGTCGTCCCCAGTGGGCTGCTAACAAAGGCTTATTATTCCACTGATCATCAATACTGTACTTCCAGTTTTTACAAAATCATCATTCGATACAAATACAACTATTCAATGTCACAAGCATATACTAAACCTTGCTGAGGTCCATGATTTGATTTATATATCAAATTCCCTGTTTTATAATTCCCTGTTTTTGCCGCATGTGAACTATGCAATACTTGCACGGGGTTATGCTGGTGACCGTATCTTCGAATTACAAAAATCGGCCATTCGTTTGATATGCTCCGCGCGTTATAACGCACATACAGACCCATTATTTAAAGAACTAAAACCTCTTAAAGTCCCCGATTTATTCAAAATAAGTCATTGAAATGTTTCTATCGATACACTAAAAACGAATTGCCTGCTTTTTTCAATAACACTTTCGCAATCTTACCAGTTACTAATGATTATCCTACCAGCCATCGTGCTGTTCCCCACTATGCTACCCCCCCCCCCCCCAAACATATATCTACTGAAAAGTGCGTTCGTTATTTTATTCCCAAATTGCTCCTTGATACTCCTGGATATATTACGAACAAAATTCATACACACTCTTACAATGGTTTTTCTCAATATGTCAAAAGATTCTACATAGACCAATACTCAGAAACCTGTACTATTCCCAATTGCTTTGTTTGCAATAATGATTTATAAAGTATATTTATATGTAATTATGTTATCTATGTCTCAGTCAGTTCAATTGTTCTAACACACATGTGGTGCTCTGTCGTGAAGCAAGGTATTAACTTAACAAGTAAATTTATTTAGGTGGCCTATGCGAGAGCAGATGTTTTCATCCTTAGCTGGGTCATCCTGACTGTCTGTTCTCTGTGGTAATAATGTACTATTTCTCCTATTTTTTTGTTTTGCATTTGTTTATATATATTTCTGTCATTATTACCTAACAATTGAAATGCATTGAATTTATTGTCGAATAAAAGAATCTGAGTCTGAATCTGAATCCATGAAATCCCCACAAAATGTTGGTTTGACTTCACAAACCCAAATATACAAGGCAAATAAATTTTACGGGAGCAGAGCCTCCAAGCAAGCCCAAGTTAAAAGTGGGAAATCTCCCTCCTGCATGCACTGAAAAGTGGGAGGGCGAGCGCCGAAGGCGCGAAGGATAGATAGAGAGCCTGGGGGCATGCTCCCTTCAGGAAAAATTTAGAAATTACACTTTCATTCTGAACCATTTTAGACACCATCAAAGCCATTTTCAGTCGATGAAAACATTCACTCCACTGCTCAGTAAGCCATACATATGCACATTTATGGTCATCACCTTTATTATGTGAGCAAATTGTCCGCCTGAGTTAAATACAATGATTGTTGTAAAATCCATAAGGCCTAAAAATGTTGTTTACTGTTGCAGAGAAGAAAAAAAGTAGGGTAAGTAGGTAGGGATGTTTTTTTTTTTCAATCTATGAATCCCTCAATCGCAATGTGATTTGATGTATCTAAAAGGTACAATCCACGAAATTTGTTCTGAAATGTACAGATAATATCTACCATCAATATTCTATTCCAAAAATCACTTAATGCTTTTCTGATAAATTCTTGAAAACTATAAACATTCTTAATGACAAACATTTCACTGGCACTGCATCTTTTCGATAATCCAAAAATAATTTTAAAGGAGACAACTTTCAATCTATTTAAATATATTGTCTATTGTATTGGTTGATTAATTTAAATAAGCGATATTTTGAATATTCTATCAGTCCCAAACCAATTCAATTTTTAACAAAATAGAGCAAAATATATTCCTGACATTGTCCTTTAAACAAATCCTAAATGGTAATACACCTGGGCGCCGTACACATGCTAGTAAAAGCAAAATTGACCTTGAAGGTCGCACATCGGCACAAGAACACATGTGCGGAACGCTGATGGTACGTATCTTTGATTCCCCAGAATATGAAAGCTTCTATCATTCTATGTAGGCAGTGCTTTGATATGCCTTATATAACTTTGGTCTTTATTCTTTGTCTATTCACATGGAAGAGTTTCACACACACACACACACACACACACACACACACACACACACACACACACACACACACACACACACACACACAGATTCGTGATCCGTGCAAACAGATGTCCTCACATCTCCACATGCCCCATCCATGTTGACAAGTCGAACACGTGTCTCTGCAAGTCTTCCAGCAACAATCGCTCTGATTGGTCAGTTTGGATCATGAGAACCAAGACGAACTGATTGAAATCAGCGACTAACAAAACCACGATGCAGTCATTTAAACGAGATGAAAACAGATTTGTTTTTTCATCAGAACAAAAATTACTGTCAGCAACTTTTTGCAGGGTCGGTCGCGCAACCGGAAACACAGCATTCTTTTTTCTAGAAAGGCATAGCAAAAACATTACTTTTCTCAAGGAGGCTAGCCTCCTTGCTATTATACATTACAATGCTACTTTCCTATTTTACAAAAAGCGGTAGAGCAGAAGATTTTTTTTTTTTTTTAAATAAGAAAATGCGGGAGATGTTCCGCCGAGGCCGGAGACTTGGAGGGCCTGCCGGAAGTCAATACAGTGGTCCCCTTTTGGTAAGGCCCTCCCAAGTGCACCAGAAATGTGGTTTTATAAGAGCGGTGGCCTGATAAAAGGGGGGCTTATAACAGGGGATCACTAACTATATATGTATGTATGTATGTATGTATGTATGTATGTATGTATGAATGTATGTATGTATATATATACATGTATATGATATGTATATGTATGTGTATATATATATATATATATATATATATATATATATATATATATATATATATATATATATATATATATTTATATACATATAAGTATATAACACCAGAATAAAAACAGGAAAGGCCCAGAAACAACTTGACCACTGGAGTGATGATCACTGATTTCATTATGAATATTTTGGTCCTGTATTCCAATGCCCTGTAGTTACATTTCCGTTCAATTGAACGACGCCAAAGAAATCAGTCGTTTCTGTAAAAAGTTTGTTCAAAATTTGTCCCAAAGCTCAACTGAAGAAAGGGACTTCATCTCTGTTGTATAGTAGGCCAGTATAACATGTTCGGTGATGACCTGTTGACAGCGCTTCTTTGATGTTTTTTTTTTTAGTTATTATTTTTTAACATTGATTCAAAGAAATACTGCGGGATGTGTGATTTTTTTTCTGGCAGAAAATCATGCCAAAATGAGTACAGCATCCATATTCCAGTTTTCACCCATTTTTTGAAAGTGCAATTCTTGATTTTCCCAGACAGGTAAAAGCGGATAACATTGCAGAAATGGAAAGAAAGTAAACACCTTCATCATGACAAGTGGCAGGTCACCTACTAAGTTGGCAGTGGCTTTATAGCCATTTCAGTGCAAATTACATCAAGTACTGACGTACATTCATTTGAATTTTCTTTGTAATTTCAGGTTCATAATTCTCATCAAAAAATATCTGTTATAGTTCCAGCGAAGATAAGGAGAACGGCCTAAGCCAACAAATATTGCTGAGCACTCTCGTAGTGCTTTACACCCAATTGTTGACTCGGTCCAAGACCAAGCACAGAAAACCATCAAAAGGTCTCACCATATCAAGACCCTGTCACGAAACTTCAGGCATTATGATATCACTATGTGACTTGTTTTTTTCTTTTTCTTCTTCTTCGAATGATAACAAACTGAATTCAATACTAAGAATGGTAGTTCTACAGGTCGGAAATGTCTTTAACCATTGCCTGTGTTGCTGATCTGAAGCCATTTTTCTTTGTATCTTGCTTCTTGGGATTCCAGTCGAATAATCCAGAACGCCACTTCTGCTTCTTTAATAATTCCATGCAAACAATGCTATAGGCGGCCGAATCCTTCACATTTTACCAAATATAAGATACTAATGAGATTGAATTTATCTGACCAGATGGACATATTGTAAGATTTTTATACAATCTCTTGATCGTGGTCTTTCTTAAATACAGATGAGTAATTTTTCATAAACAATCTTCACTTCATCGAGAATGCAAAGTGACGGGTGAACAATTAAAGAGAGAAGACAACATGCAGGTTAATCAAGATAGGTTCTGCTCTTTTTCAAGCTAGGGACAACCTTGTGGAAAGCATAACTAACTTCGTAGTCTGGTCGTCTCTTGCCTCATTTCACTGTTCAGGGTATGCATTTACTTTGTTGTGTAATCAATGCTAAATGCACGTGGTTTTTGCGTGCTTGGCTTCTTATTTTTTTGACCTGTATAGCTCATCTGATTTCAAGAACAGCTTCAATTCTGTTGTTTGTAAATCGGTGCTTTTCTTCAAAATTTGATGTAAGTGTTGTGATTCGAATTTCAGTCACGGAAAATACTGAGGATAAATCATTTAGAGTTTCAACTGAATTTTGTTATATCTTATTCGTGTATCTTGTTCATTTGTTTCCATTTGCTTATCTTGCTCATTTATCATCAATTTTTTTCTCGGGCGTTTGACAATTTAAATAAAGTCAACTCTGACAAATGTGTCACATCCATAATACATAACACACGATGCAGGTGCTCGCACAGACCTCAGCTCACTTCGTGAGTGTAACAAAAAATTTATGATAAAAACATAAAAAAAGAAAAGTGCGATCGCTTCAAAGTCGGTCAGTTTAAGATTTTTATGGAGAGACGGTCCGGTCACATGAAAGTTTTTTTTTTTTTTTTTTGCTTTTCCACGACCAACGATGCTGCTGTTTCAATCGATGAATTGCCCGTTCATGGAAAACAATGAGAGGGACTGCGAATCAATTTCTAACAAACAACACGCAAACATATTGTACATTATTTTGCATAGCATTATATTCCGACGGATAATTCTTACGCGGCACAAAATTATCGTCACGGGCTTAAACTAAATTATGAAGAAAAACCCAACTCAGCTCTATATTTATTTCTAAAAAGAGGATTTGCAAGTAAATATAGGCGGATATAGTAAAATAGAATGCAAGACATTAAAAGGTGCTATAAACAAATGCAAACGATCAAGACATCAATTTCTGAACGTTGGTAAATTTCCGATCACAGTATACAACAAATAACAATTTCAGTTACAGTTCAACTCATAAATATCAACATTAACTGGTCGCTCGAGGACGTACAGATGATTTTCGAAGGAAAAAAACAACAAAATTAACTATATGACATTTTAAATGAAGCTTTCATAAATATTCTCATTGGAATTTATGACCTGCACTGTGCGCAAAATTCACCGGCATGCTTGATGTTTGTTGGTATAAGGTCGGAGACACTAAGGCGAATACCGCTACTGGGCACTCCTAATTAAATTCAAAATGCGCCGAGCGGTGGGAAAGCAAAACCCGGTCGTGTTTATTGAGCGGACCATACACAGAATCAGTTATCAGGTAATCTGCTTACCTCGATAACGCCGACTCATCCCATGATGACAAGCTGATAAAAAAGACACAAAGACTCTGCTTATCTCCCCGCCTGATAACCTGCTTCTATGCACCAGTTAGTCTCCCAAACAGTCCGTCAGCCCACAGAAAATATTTTCCACAGGTAGCGACTGAATTTACGGTCTTACAATTCGGGTCAACTATTAATCAATAAATTACGATTACATGTTCCCTGACAAATAGCTGTGGTCTATTTTCTATTATTATTCGGAAGTAATTCACGTATTTTATTTAATGTGTTTTGGTTTGAAGCATTTTCTTGTGTTTGTAAACACAAAGTTATGTTTTGCTATCGAAATATCAGGAGATAAACTATCACGGGTACTTACTATAGACTCGCCAATTTATAGCTGTATATCAGAAGACTAATATATATATATGTTGTATCACATCTAGTATATCACAATACTGACTCGGGTTTACCGCCTTAATTGCCTGTCGCACGCGTTTCGAAGTGGGAAACGTGATAATGGTTTATGTTCTTCTGAACATATCACTGTTAGTTTACATTTCACACTTTCACTAACGCATCAACACATGAACACATCAATTTGCGAGCCGCGCCACAACCACACATATTACTAACCCCTCTAAATAATCATGCATATGACAGTGCGCTAAATCATTTTAACGCGAGTTATAAACTGTAACAGGTTTAATAGAGTACGACTGAGTTTGCAAAAATAGAGCGCATCACCGAAAAAAGACATTTATCCATTCCACGCCGACAAAGTCAATTGTTCTGTAACACGCACTTGTAAATCAACAGCATCGGAAATGAGTCAGCGAAATACAGTATGGTCACTCTCCGTAATGATTTCTGCCTATTTCCGACACAGATAAATTACAAGACTTTTGATTTTTATCCTTTGCAAAGATACAGTCAACATGTAAATTTTGAAAATATGTCACATCAACTTGAAAGACTCAGGCCTATTATGACTTTGCAGTAAGTAACTATCAGAAAAGGTTTTGGAGCCTGGCACACTTGGACATGCAGGGCTATCTCTGATAGCGCCTCCTTGTCTCAGCTGGATAGTTCACCCAAGACGACAAACACGAGAGAATATAAATACAAGAATATGAGGACCTGAAATGACGATTGTACATGATATTGTGACTAAATGATCAAATCTTTGTACTTACGTTTTGATTTCTATAAGCCGGAACTTATGCACATAGCACAGTATCAAAGATAAGTAGAAATAATTTGCTCACTGAGAACCGGTTCATAAAAAATAGGAACACAGCGATATTCATTAAAGTGTCACAGAGCGGCTCTTCCTCGAAATAGTAGAGTAGATCGCAGAGAATGTTTCTCTGTCATGCTATCGTTGTTATCTTCATGTACGTGTAATAAATAGATCTTTTTAGTGATTTGAATAGGGGTGATGTTCAAGAAACAAACCGTTATTCTTTTTTTTTATCAGACAGGTGTATACAGATTCCTGGTTTCAGTGATATTGTTCATAATTCAACTTCAATTATGTGCTTTTCAAACAAGTTCGTTTGATGTCACATGTTAATCACGGTTGATACAAGCACTAGTCTGCAAACAACAGTTCTCTACCGTACAACTTTCTCTTGTTCCCTCATGTTCATGAAAAAATATTTTCCCGTCGTCAGTTAAAATTGTATTCCAATTCCACAAAACTGTACTGTTAATATGTAATAATAATAATAATAATAATAATAATAATAATAATAATAATAATAATAATAATAATAATAATAATAATAATAATAATAATAATAATAATAATAATAATGATATATATACACACACACACATATATATATGAATTTCCAATGTTGACCGCCCCCTTAAAAAGACAATTTCTGCAGGCTCATTAAGGCAATTTACAGTTTCGTTTATAATAAACTATATCCCCTATTGAGACTACTGTATATAAAGATAATATTTTTTCAATGCCCTAGGGGTCTGAATAGGGAGATCCACTATAATGATAATAATAATAATAATGATGATAATAATAATAATAATGATAATAATAATAATAATAATAATAATAATAATAATAATAATAATAATAATAATAATAATAATAATAATAATAATAATAATGATGATAATAATAACAATAAAAAGATATCGATTATCAGCTGAAAAAACAAAGCCCAAACCCCCCCAAAATTAAAAAAAATCAAAAACAAAAACAAAACCAAAACAAAAAAACAACAAAAAAAACCACAAAAAAAAAAACAAAAACAAAAAAAAAAAAAAAAAAAAAAAAAAAAAAAAACAATAAAAGCAGAGAACCTTTCGTTACAATGAGATGTTCTGACAACACATATCACAGCCATTTTCCGTTCAAAAGTATAGTCATTACCTTTCCACTGACCGAAAGCGTAAAAAAATATATTGTCGATACCGTTGCTAACTGTCTTTGCGTTCATGTTGCTAGTGCCCTTTGACCTACTCAGCGTTCCAATCACTCCCGATGCCATGGTGTCAGTGTCTTCTGTCAATTTATTGTATCAAAATGCATCCAGATCTGTTTTGAAAGCTGATCCATCTAATAAATTCCCAAGTGCGTCTTTTGCAGCCAGAAACAATATGCGTACTCTGATCTTTCAATTTAGAATTTTCTGCTTACTGTGACATTTGGCACTCTATATACAATGTTGGAATTATGGAGTCACTTTAGTATTTGTCTCTCTGGCTGGACTGATAAATTTAGTTGCAGTAAATCTGTACGTAACACAACTCATACGCCTCTACAGTGAATGCCTATGTTTTAAATAAAAACTCCGTCAGAAATTCAGACGTGTGTGGAACTGTTAAATGTCACATTTCTTCGAGTCTTACGTCGTGTTTTCCATCAAGGTATGCGGTAGCCATTAATCTATCAGTCAAAGATTTCCATAAATTGGGAAGTGTGGTCACCGCCCTCTTTAACGATGATGATGATGATGATGATGATGATGATGATGATGATGATGATGATGATGATGATGATGATGATGACCAAATGATTTTATTAGTTTTACCTTTACCTTCAGTCCATTTGTCCATGTATACACTTAAGTGACAGTACACACAGCATGTCCTTTAAAAGACATAGGGTTAATTTCATTTCCTTCAATTCCTGCTGAAAACGAACAGTAAGCTTTGGGTTTTCGGTTCATGATATTTTTAGTGATGCATCGCGTGAGTAACCGAGATTAATGCATAATGATACTACTACTACTACTATTACTACTACTACTACTAATGATAATAAGCATTTAAAATACATCTTGTTCTACTTGACCACTTGTGTGGAAATGGCACGTATATTTATTTTTAAAAAATCATGACATCCTGATTTAAATATTGTAAATGTACTATTTTCAAGCATTCGCACTTTAACATTTCATGCCTTTAACTGCAGTTCACTAGTTTAAACACAGTTTCTATTAAACCTAAGTTGAAATAAAATTTCATTGTGCTTCATTTCCGAAGTTTGTGCCGCCAGGAAAATAAAAGAAACTAAACATTCAATGAAATTACCTGCATTTACACCACTCAAAATAATATCTTTACAACTGAAGGAACGTAAATTTTCATAGACTGATGTAAGCTTAAGAATCAATACTACTCCCAGTAAAGGGGGCAGACGTTTTGTATGCTGTCATAATATTGATGGCATATTCAAATTAGATAAAGTCTCAAGAAACAATAGCATACGGTATTTTTAAAGACAATTTGTGGCCAATAATTAATGCTCATCATTTTGAATTTCTCCCTGTTTCGTCGATGTGCATCCGCTATGTTGGAAAATGATGTTCGGTCGGACAGAATGTTGAAATGTTCATTTGACATTCTCATCGCTTTAGCAGAATAAAAAAATCACTAAAACATTTGAGGACATGCTGGCATTTAAATGTGTTCAAATACTTTAAATATAAACATATAACATTAAGAAAGAAGGAAATCGACAAATACCGAAGGATTATACATATATCTGCTTTAATGGATCAAAGCTAATTTTCCACCAAATTGTCAACAAGTCGGTGTTTATTAAAAACCACAGATTATACTTCACATTTCATTGTGACTTTTCTCAAATATCCTTTTATATAACATGTTTATTTTTGGCGGCGGTACCCAGCACATTCTTTTGTTTCCAATTTGAAGTAGTCACATTTAGAGGATAAACGCCGTCCTAATCGCACGCGTTTGTTTGAGCTGCAACTCAAATACAGCGACCAACTTTACTTGTGTGCAGGGCCCCTAATCCTAACAAATGAATCCGTTTCCAACCTCTTTCTTATCAGCAAATTTGGGAATCTGTCCTTGATATCGTCGGCCGTTATCTGGTTGTCACTTATTCAAAATGTCTGCGTGACATAAGCGGACGATTCGTGTCCTTTCATGTGGCCACTGACCAATAATAGGATTGGACATGTTGAGAGTACCGGCTTAGCCTGGTAATGCAGCGTGTTTCATATGCCTAATTTGCCGAGCAGTTCAACCGCCCCAAAGGTAGACATGAGTTGTTTTTTTTTATATATATAAACACAGGGACAAATACTTGCCATTGCAGTGGTCGCGCCCATAAAATATTTATCCTATGCGAAATATTTTTCTTATCATCAAACTTCCTCAGGGATGAATGATGGGAACCCGCAAGCGTGGATATTGAGGCAACTGAAATGAAGTTCTAATGTCACGCTGTGAATAGAGTCACTTGATTTTTTACATATTTTTTTCGTTATTTGTTGGGTCTTCTATATCTGTTTGTGTTTGCTTTGTAATATGCTAGGCCGAGACTGTAACTTAATAACAATATGTAAAGGATCTGACAATTTGTTAATACGAGTGTGCCAACAGGTGTCTTCTATGTCAGTATTTTAGCAAGTGATCAATGACGAAAAGATCTTTCACAACAAATTTTTGTGGAAGATCTTTGCAACGCACAATGATTACATTATGACAGAAAGTATATGCGTAAATAATACTTAATAAACAAATAAATGAATAGATAGATAGATAGATAGATAGATAGATAGAAAGAGAGATAGATAGATAGATGGATGGATGGATGGACAGACAGATAGAGAGATATATAGGTAGATACATAAACGAAAATGAATAAATGTTTGAAAATTTCTATAGATCTGGTATTTTCGTGTTTGTAAGATGTGAATAATGCCAGGAGACCTTTTCTGTGAAAATGCTGATTGAAAATAGGGAAGTGGTCTCCTTCTCTGTCTAAAACTAACGATCAGGCGAGCGCTCATCTAGCCCGTTTTTGAACTGATCCACTCACTGTGAGCTCCACAATACATCTTGACAAGAATTAGACAAAGTGCGCAACGGCACACACACCGAGATTTGCCTGACAAACACACCTTACACGTGATTTTTGTCCTTTGCAGGCAGCTATTCCTCATTAAACACCAAATTGGAATTTTGCGTAACCAGGTCAAGAGAGCTCTGCTTGTCGCATTCCAAACCCTATTTTTGTTCAACAGCTTTGGAAGATCGAACTATATTTTATACATATTTTTCGTAGCTTTGTAAAAGAATACGCCCTTTACCATTGAACAGACCATGCTAATCTGTATCAATATTTGACCAAAAGATGGTGCTGTTCGTCGTTAGGGGGCGTTAATGGAATGCCACTAACTTCTGGAACCAACATATAAAAGTGAGCTGCAACCCCCCCCCCCGGGGGGGGGGGCATCAGGGTGGGTGTGTGCGCCTCGGACATTTTTATACAATACTCTATCTTAATACTACACCATACGTAAAAAGACACTCTTTCTTAATCCTGTAATGTGTTGAAAGGAGTGCTGCATTGGTGCATCCTAATTGTTACCCCTGTCCTAATCTAGGTGTGTACATTTTGGGAGGCTTTTCTAATCTTTGAAGTAAGGAAAACAGGGCCTTTCCCGCGGCACATACCCAGTACAATCCTACATGGAAGTACCCCCCCCCCCCGGGGGGGGGGGGGGGCTGCAACGATGCACAATTGCACCAAGTTTGGTGCTTGTAACCAACTGTCCACAATTTGGAAAAATTATGTCTGCAGTATACTGCAGGGTCCCCTCATTCAAAACAAGAATGGTATTATGAACCGGAATATTAAAGGTACTTTCAGTTATTGTGGCTGAGCGCAGTATGTGAAACGTTTGCCTTCAAGTTTACCCAGATGTTAACCAAAGAGAATTTTACCATTACGCTGCGTTAACATGACGTCAGAAACGTGTTTACTGTGAATATCGCAGTGGTTGGTTTTTGTGTCCGAATGAATAGCATCACTCCACACTTCGCCAGTCGCGATTTCTTGTTCCTTCTGGCTCAAGAGCCCACTCCTGCCGGTGGTTTCTCTCGATATTAATCTTAGAGCACAAGAACCTCATCTGACAAATTCCTCTTTTCTTGCATACTTGAGGCAGTTAATTTTGTTGGTACAGTACCGCGGTAAGCTGAAACAGGTTCGTTGGAAAAACAGAAATTGTGGCCAGGAGATTGCTAGTTCGAATCTTATCAGAGTGTTTTCTGTGTGTATTTGATGCTGATTGCTTCAGTTAAATGATTAGTTTTTTTCTTATTTTATGCATCAATTTTACCTTTAGCTTTTGAGCAATACACATTGCTCTTTTTGCCAATTTCAGCGTTTTTGTGATTTGTTTGTTTGTTTGTTTTTTTTTTTTTATAGATTTGAGTTTTGGAGTTATACAATAAGATATCTCGTTGACGAATGTTGAAAATGGGTTCTTTTCCTGATCAGAAATATGTACAGTTATATTATGGGTGTGAGTTAAACTTGAAAAAAAAGGTAAAAAAATCATCAGCAATTTACCTGCTTTTAGGCCTGTTATTACACAATTTTATTGTGTTATATTTAATGTGGAAATGTGTGAAAATATTCTAGTAATGCGGGTTTGACGTGTGTACAAGTTGGAAAAGTACAACGAATTTTTGATTAAAATTTTACATTTTACACCCCGAGTAATGAATTTTGAACAATAAATATAATATGGCTTGATATACTTGTATTTTAAATGTTCTGTATTTATGCATCCGTGAAAGTACAAGGAACCTCACAGGTAGACTCAATTGTCTGAGCGTGTGAAATGAACTTTATTAACTGAACCGTACATCTACAAATAACACGGCATTCTGCCAAGATACA